>JARHVA010000527.1:1575000-1887500 GCA_037957365.1 Torreya grandis | reverse complement strand
AGCCCACCAAGTTTCCTCTCTTTCCATTCTTTATCATTTCATTACTTTATTTTGTTTTGTTTTTCACAAGTTAATAGTCTTTAAAATTATAACCCTATAGCCAACTAAGTCGATCTAGTTAACTTAGTTCTGTAGCCTGTCTTTTATTTGAGAGACATAGTTGACTCATTTGAATATGTTCTTAAAGAGTTTGCTTATGTAGAACATTAGTAACGAAGTTGACTATGTTCTATATTATTTTCATATAATGTCACCTAAATTGACTCTATACTATTATTCATCAAGAAATTAATAACTATTTACTAGTAATTCCATATAACTTTCGTCTATGTTCTGTAGCCTATCTTTTATTTGAGAGACATAGTTGACTCATTCGAATATGTTCTTAAAGATATTGATTATGTAGAAAATTAGTAACCAAGTTGAATATGTTCTATATTATTTGCATATAATGTCACCTAAATTGACTCTGTATTATTCTTCATCAAGAAATTAATAACTATTTACTAGTAATTCCATATAACTTTCATCTTAGTTTTGTAGCCTATCTTTTATTTGAGAGACATAGTTGACTCATTCGAATATGTTATTAAAGATTTTTATTATGTAGAACATTATTAACCAAGTTGAATATGTTCTATATTATTTGTATATAATGTCACCTAAACTGACCCTGTACTATTCTTCATCAAAAAATTAATAACTATTTACTAGTAATTAATTCACACTTCATTTTTAGTTGTTTACATATGTAGAGTAACTCACATTTTCTAATTAGGTGGTTTTTCAATTTACCATTTAGTTAAACAATTTACTCTTTTTCACACACTACCAAATCACATAATATTCAAATGCATTTAGAAACTTGCCTTCCAAAGGCCTACCAACTTATATTTCATCACCAAGGGAAAAATCGACTTGGTTTTCTTTCCAAGTATAAATACGTGGTTAATGGTACATATTGGCAAAGCCCTTGACACCCTTATCACTATATTATTGTGAATTAAGGGGGTAGGCCCCAATACCAATCCATTACTATTGCCAACATAGATCCCTTTCAACAAAAAAAATCCTAAAACCATCCATAGATTACTTTCTTGTTCCCTATTTCAGCCAATTCTCTTATCACATTTAAATCAATACCATATAATAATCTAATAACACTCAATATGACACTTAGAATTTACTTTTTATTTGATTGTTTGTTATCTAATCTTTAAATATTATATTGAAAAACTTGCATTAGCTAGTGTTTGTGCAAGGTTTTATGTTGTGTTCCCTAATTGGATCACTCATATTTATCCAATTATTTTTCTATTTTCTTTCATTATTACTTCACTTATATTTCAAAAAAAAAATACCTATTTTATAACACTATCATTATGGTCAATATAATCTCTTATAGAATGTATCTTTATTCCTACCAATAGTACATAGTTGACCAGCACAACTATGTATCTTATCTATTTGTTTTGACATTTATCCAGCACAACATAGTCCACCTACTTGACTATGTTCTCTTCTCAACCTCTATCTAGTAGTAATTTATTGACCCAATTGACCCTGTACTTGATTACTAAGATTTATTCTTTGTTTGGTTGACTTAGTTATCTATCCCTTATTTCTCTTTATTTTTTCTTAAATTCTTAGTTTTTTCACCAAGCATCATGAAATCCCCTATCAGAATCTTCTTGGATAGATTGAATCCATTTAGACACTATATGGGGTATTATTTTCTCCCTTTCTTTACCTCGCAAGAGAACATTCACTCCTAGAGTACTTCTCCTTCATCTATGGATTATAACATGGTTCAAATTACACCTCAATATAAAGTAGGTGGATCTGTTCCTTATTTTACTTATCAAGACAACTCCCATATTCACACATCTCATCATAATGTGGGATCAATTGACACAAGTCTATCCAACAATCCCACTAGTAATCCACCTCCATATAACCTTCCCCCTAATACCAATTCAAGGAGTCCTCCTACAAACACCAACCCACCAATTGATATGATTCAACTTCTTGCACAATTCATGTAATAAATGAACATAATGCAAACATATAACACCTCCCAAATGATGCAATTACAACCTCATTTGATCAATATGGCTAATCAACCTCAGTTTCCATTCCTTAAACTAATCAAAACTCTATTCCTCCAACTCTTAGATATGCATCAAAAAATGTTATTCCCCAACCTATCATGAATAAAAAAATTCTTCAAAACATCCAAAATGAGCCTTTATCTCCTTTCATTGTTTCCATTTATATTGGTAACATCTCTCCAACTATCAAGTATGATGGGACTAAAGACCCTGCATCATTTCTTAAATAATTCGGCAATCTTTATAAAGAGTGGATCTAAGCTAATACTTTCAACACCATAAAAATTCTCATTAAAACCTTTACTATCAATATATTAGAATGGTATAACCAACTTCCCTAACATTCCATATTATAACTAGAGGATTTATTCAATCCTTTAGTTAAATAATTTCAACACAATGACCTTCCTAAAAATTGTCTTAGCCATTTCATCAATGCTAAGAAATCTCCCACTGAGTCAGCACATGATTTTATCAAATGATGGAAATATTTGGCCCACAAGGCTGACCATAACATGATTGATGATAATCTATTTAAAATCTTTATAATTTCTTTAAATCCTTCACTTCAATATAAGTTTCAAACTTTTGCCCCTTAAATGCTTAACTAAGCTCTTGACCAATCCAAACATCAAGACTTCCTAATGAAGTAATTTTAAAATAATACCAAATTAATTAAGGGATCTTTTAAAAATTCTACCAATACCATCACTAGAAATACTCCTCAAATCAAACTAAGAGTTTCCAAGGCCGACAATCCTCCATATACCCTTTACTTATCCCAATAATCCTCCTAAATGGTATGACCCTAATCAATTTTGTTGATTCTATGTTGATATTGGTCATTCCCATGAAACTTGTAGAGGACTTAATATATTTTTTCTCTCCTACATTCTTGGTGAATCCTCCAATCATGAATCCATGATCTAACTCCATCATCAAGAGTAAAACATTGATTCTCAAAAATGACAAGCTCCCAAAGCTTCTTCTTCTCATAACCAAAAATCCTTATTCCCGTCTACCACTAAACAAAATACCAAGGATGTTTATGTCATTAATTCTAACTATGACCAATATTTAAAAAAATATCAATATGTTAATATAACTAAGGTTAAATTTCATTGTAAATTGGCTCACAAAGATCCTATCACAAAACCTAAGAAGCCCTCTTTGGAAGAAAAACTTCTTAAAGATACTACAATGACTCATTTATCTTTGGAATCTAACAAGGAACCATCTCCTTCTTTTGAACTCCCATCCACTTCCATTCCTTTAAAATCTACCTTACCTTCTAAACCTCACACTGGTTCTTCTAAATCCCACTGGAATTTTCTAGAAGAACTCAAATCCATGCCTTATAAAATCCCCCTTATGGATTTAGTTCATACCTCCCCCTATCATCACAAGTTGCTCATGAAAAAATTGAAATAAATTGAAGGTCCATCTTATATAGATGAAGAACCACCGTCTCTTGATCCTCAACCTACCAACATGCATACCATAAAATCCATTTGTCTTTCTTCCAAACCATCCATTTAATTTCTTAAATAAGACATGATTAATGATGAGATATTTTTTGCATCAATGATCCACCCCTATTAGTTAAAATAGACATTAATACTACCCTTATTCATAAATTTTAGTTGATGAAGGACCTCATATTAATGTTACATCTTTGTGGCTCATCCAATAACTTGGATATATTAAGGATAATCTCAATAAAACCTACCTAACCTATCATGGATTTGATAAAAATAATTAAAATACACTTTTTTTTATTTTGCTTCCCCTTATGATCGGGCCTAAGAATGTTCGAACTAAGATTATGGTCTTTTATTTTCCCCTATATTACAACATACTCCTAAGCTGACCTTGGAATCATACAATACAGGATATCACATTTTTTGATATCCAATGCATTAATTTATTACATAATGGAAAAATTTATAAGCATGAGGTCGATCCCAACCCTTGGAGTTTTCAACTTCCTAATCCTAAATCTCAATATCACATTATTACCATTCTAATAATCAATAGTGATCCCTTACCTAAATTTATCAACATTAATCTAAACTTATAAGTCACTCTTTTTTATTCAAATTATGATAAATCTAATGACTTTAAATATACTTACAACACCACCAAGATACCTCCTTACATCTTAGATTGGATTCCTCCTTCTTTATTACCTCATGATCGCACTCTTCCTCTAATTGATGAGATCCTCCATGTAATACTTAGGATGCTTCTTACCCAAAAGATACCTTTACATATAATGATTATGGAGTGGCCAAATTATTCCAAGATCCTTTAACCATGTTTCCATGTAAATTTAGTGATTTAGGAATCTCCCCTTGTAAAACTCCTCTTGAATCTCAAGCATGTACGATTTATCCAATCTATGATGATAATTACATCATGGCCCAAGCTCAATCTCAAGACTTGGATGTTCAACATTATAAAAAAAAATTGGCCCAAATACATGCTTTAAATCATGATGTTCATATAATTTATATTGATCTTAAATTAACTCCTAAAGGTCATGTACCTCATGTTAATTCTCCACTTATTGATACTCATTGGGTGGTAGAACAAATATTACCTTATGAACCTCAAACACTTTATAAATATTCTATACCACCTACAAATCCAATCATTACATATAATTCTACCCTTGTCAATTAAATTAATGATAAACCAATCTCATTTGATCAACCTACTCCCCCTACTCCCAAGATTACATTAGATGCCAATGCCACCAATATCCATTAGATACATTCTAAATATGATTACCATGGAAATAAAATCCTCAAGATCAAATTATATGTTGAGTATTATGGTCCTCTTCCCACTTTTCCTAGTAATTAAGCTATTCTTAAATTGCTTCATGCCTGAGAACCTCAACTCCATCAACGACATCAAAAACTTGGGAATTTCAAGAATAAATCCCCTTATTTCAATAACTTCATCAATAACATAAAAACTAAATCAAATCCCATTTCATCTTTACCTAATACACCATATCATTTACAATATAGAAATGTTATGATTATCAAATAAACTACTTGAATTGAATATGATACCTCATCATGCCCTCGACCAATTACAAACTCTCACAAACTCATACCAACTAAACATGATAACATTAGCTTATTATTTGATAAATATTATGAGACTTTTGATTGGTCATACAAGGACATGAAAATACAAGGACATGCCTGGTATTTATCCTAGCATTGTGGTGTACAATATTATCACCTACCTTGATGTCAAACTCATGCGACAAAAGAAACAAAAAATTCCACTATAATTTTCAACTTTATGCCACAAATAAATTATCAATATTCTTGATGGTAAGTTTATCAAGGCCATAAACTACTATGAATGGGTCTCTAACATAGTATTTGTTCAAGATAATTTCACCATGGTCATTTGCATCTGTATTGATTTATGTAATCTTAATCTTGATTATCCTAAAGATAATTTCCCTCTACTTTCAATAGATGCCATCATCAATTCCATAGTTGGTTATGAAATGTTGTCTCTTATGGATGGTTTCTTAGGTTATAAATAAATTCACATTTCTCCTAAATACCAACATAACATATCTTTCACTATAGAATGGGGTACTTATTGCTATGTTAAAATGCCTTCCAGCCTAAAAAATGTTGGAGCTACCTATCAACAAGCGATGGCTCACATCTTTCATGATCTTATTCACAATATTTTAGAGACCTATGTGGATGACCTCATCACCAATTCCAAAATTCATAAGACTCATCTTTTTATCTTGTTTTCATCTTTGATCACCTCATTAAATATAAATTTAGACTAAATCCCTACATATGTGTTTTTGGTGTCACATCTAGAAAATTACTAGGATTTTTTATCTCTCTTCATGACATCGATGTTTAACCTACCAAGATAAATGCTATTATAAGCATTCACATCCCCTTATCCATTCCAGATATTCACACTTACCTCAATAAACTTTGGGAAATTAGATGATTCATCCCTGTAATGGCTTACTGTATCTATTCTATCGATTCTCTTCTTAAGAAAGGTAATGCCCTAGAATGTATAGATCCCTATCAAAGAGAATTTGACAATGTGAAAAAATCCTTAAGTTACCCACATACTCTTTATCCATCTTTAAATGATCAACCATTAATATTTTCTACCTCTTCCACACCCATATCAATTAGGGAACACGATGATAATGGAAGGGAATATTCTATCTAATATATCAGTCGATGCCTCATAAATTATGAGAAACATTATAAAAAAGTTTAATGTGATTGCCTTGCCATATATTTTGCCACTAATTTTTTTTTATATTGTATTCTTTATAAAACTACTTATTTTATCATTCATTCCAATCCCCTTCATCACTTTTTCTCCAAATCTTTTATTATACGAGATAGAATTCATAAGTGGATGGTCTTTCTCATGAAATTTTATCTCTAAATTATTACCTAAATGATTTTAAAGGATAAATCATTTTTGATAAGATTATCTCAGCTCATATCCCGAATACTGACCACCTTCAAGATAGTCTTCCCAATGACAATATTATATATATTGAAGGTCCTAACCAAGCCATATCTCTTAAAGATCACATCCATAACTTAACTACTAACTTTGATTCAAGTAATCTATAAGAGTAATTTATCTTCATAGACACAACTAAACTAAAAGTAGTTATCAAATAACTTCTTAAAATTAATGTCAATTTACATGAAGATACTTGGATCTTTCATTTTGATGGTGATAAATGCCTTCAAGGAGCTAGGGTAGGTTGTATCCTTACAATCCCTCTTGTCAAAATCATCTTGTTGGAATTTTGTCTCACATTTAATGTCACTAAAAATATGGTGGAGTACGAATCTTTAATCTTAGGCATGAGAGCAACCCTTGATCTAGATATCACATATCTACATGCTTTAGGATATTTCCAACTCATTTATCACCAAATCAATGATTATTATCAATGTAAAAGTGAGAATATAATTTATTATCATCAAATCTCAACTAACCTCACCAAATATTTCACATCTTTTACCATCGAGCCTATCCCTCAAGATTGAAATTCTATTATTGATCCTCTTGCTTCTTCAGTATATATTTTTAATCCACACCAAGTTATTATTGATCCCACTTTTATTATCCAACTAATAAAATACCCATATTATATTCAACCACAAGATTCACTCATCTACAACATTGAAGCCATCACCATTCAATAAAGCTCATGGTACAAATATATTATTCAATTTTTTGAACACCAAACTTATCTTCTGAACCTTGATTACCATGAAAATACTCACATTCACAAACAAGATTTTAAGTATGTATTTTGATATAACATCCTACATTATCAAAATTCTAAAGGTACCTTGATCTATTGTGTTATGAAATAAAATGTTCCTCCTCTTCTCAAACAAGTACATGGGGGAATTTATGATGGCCACTTTAGTAGACATGCTACATCCTAAAAATGATTCATATGGGATAATTTTGGCCTACTCTTAAAAAGGATGCCATTGAATTTTCTAAAAATTTTACTCTTTAACAGCTTTATGATGATCTAATTCATGCACTTCTAGTTGATATTTAAACTGTAGCATCTCCCTGGCCATTTTCCATGTGGGGATTAGATCTCATAGGCAATTACCTTGATCTCAAGATGGGCATGTATTTATAATTATGGACATAGAATATTTTATAAAATAGGTTGAGGTTATGCTCCTCATCAATGTCATCATTACCACCATCTCCAAATTCATCCTTAATTAAATCATTTTTCACTTTGGTGTCCCTCATACTATCATTCTAGACAATGGTGGTAACTTCAAAAATAAATATGTCAAATAAATTTGTGCTAAATTTAAAATAAACCATGAATTATCCACACCCTAGCATCTATAATTTAATATTTAATTTGATACCACAAATAAAATTTTGAATAAAATTCTCCAAAAAATAATTCATGACACCTGCATAGATTGGCATCTTCATCTCTATCCTACTCCTTGGGCCTATCTTACTAGCATATGCAATGCCATGTAATCTATGGTTCTGAATTAGTCCCCTCATTAGAATTTGATCTTACCTCTCTCTCTATATATTCATGTTATCATACCTAATGAATAATTATTCTAATCTCACCTTCATGTTCTTCATCTCCTTGATGAAAATCATATTTATGCTTTACAACATAATCACCAATATAAGGCCCATATTGCCAAACAACATAACAAATGAGTTAAAGTTTGAACATTTAATGTTGGTGATCTTGTCCTTAAATTAGACTAAACTCATGACAAAGAAGATAAGTATTCCCAAAAATGGTGGGGCACTTATTTAGTCAAATACATTCTTGGTCTAAGCACCTATTACCTTCAAACCAATGAAGGCCATATTTTGAAAGATCCCACCAATGCACAATTCCTCAAGAAATATTTTTCCTAAATCCTTACCTTATTTTCATGCTTTCTATATGGTATCTATCTAACACTTTATTTTTTTAGGATACTTATATGGGTTTCACCGTCTACAATAGTTATCTCTTTTTACAAAACTTAGTCCATTTTGGTCTTTTGGTTTCCATTTTTCTCATGAGTTTCATTGCAAAACCAAGGATAGGACCTAGTATTCCTCATGATTTCCTTATCTTTGTTTTTATACATATTTTGGCATTTTTGGTGATCTAGGTTGTATCCTAACTAAGGAGAAGAGTGTTCATGTACAAAACTCAAACCTAATCCAACATTGGAATGACCTACAAGCTATGGGTTACCTAATGTGCAAGTCAAACCTCTATATTTTATGGGGCTATCTCTACAAATTTTTCATTTGAATTCTATCTCTTCTAATACTTAAGTCTATTTGGGTGAAAAGGATAAATAGGATTGCATAAATGAAAACCTATTATAAATTGATAATGAACCAATATAGTCACGTATCCACTAAAATTATACGCTTAATTAAACTAATGGATAATGAATAGAACTATCACACTACCTTTAATGGCTTCCAAGCAATAGTGTTTCATCTAGAGGTCAGTTTGAGTGACTAGAGTAGGGTAATGAGAATAAGGCTGATTCAAGGCACTTATAATCAAACATCCACTTCATGATTAATCCATCAACCTCATGAAAAATATATAACCTAGGAAATATTGTTACTACTTAGGTTAATCTTGTAACTACAAAGGGAAGATCATATCATTATTGCATATCAAACAAACATAAATACAGTAAGTACTGGTCAAGAAGGAACTACTATTATATTCATCAATCAAAATAAGTGTACAAGTATAAAATAGATTGAGGGATACCAAAATAAAGAGATAAATTAATAATTAAATATAAATTTTTAAGGAGAATAGATAATATTCTAGGCATGGGAAAGTATATGAATGAGGCCAATGTGGTGTATGGTAGTTACACAAGCCTATCCTCTACCTCATGCATTGACATGCATTCAATGGGTCTAATTTTTCATTTGGGAAAGATGTGGAGGATATAAATCCATCAATTTACTTTAATAAGGCCTGAATTATGATTAAAATATCCTAATATTCCCTCCAATGTGCATGTATAACGGTTCATGAAACTACCTTTGACTTGTCATAATGGCCTTCATTTTGGGGTGTGCTCATTTGGATGATAGTTACCAATGTTTGAAGATGATCAATAAATGTTACCATACCAAATTTTTATTGATATACCATTATAATTTAAATATAATTATGCATATGTTATTGTCTATCAACCTTCTATTCATATCCATTTCTTGAATGATCAAACAGTTGAACTAGGTCCTAATTCATATTTTCTCCTCTAGGGATCTCTTTGATAATTTAGGCCACTTAGAGTTTTTTTTCCTTTTAAAATTCAATAAAAACATGTTTTTTTCTCTTATAAAAACTTATTATCAATTTTAAATACATAAATCCTCATTTTGAACTCTGTTACAAGATCTTTTAGACATGGTTTTGAGCATGGACTCCATTAATGGAGACATGAAAACTTGTTTTTTTTTAAAATTGAAGTAAATTAAGGGAATTAAACCAATTTTAAAACTTAAATTACACCAAAAAAATACCTCCATATCAAATTTCAATTAATTTCATTGAGTATAACTCAAAAAATGCATCTTTTGGGGTTGCCTCAACCTACCTTGTCAAATTTCTAAGTGTGTACAGGTCTGTGTTTTATAAAAAATTTAAGTTTTATGAGGTCCTAATACTTAATTATTTTTTATTTAGGAAAATTAGTAACCAAAAAAACTATTAAAATATTTTATTTCCATTATTAACCATGAAAAATAATCAAGATCATATATTTAGACCTGTTGCATACTCAAAATTATGAACTGCGAGATATAGGGAGCAATAAATAGGTGAATATTAAGATTTATAAGGTATAAATACCTCATTATTATTATTATTTTACTTATAATTACCCATAAAACTTATCCAATAATTATATTTTATCATTAAATTCTTTAAGTACCCCACAAATACTTTTTTTGATTGTCCCCACTTACATGCCAAAATCTTGAATCTTGAAAATTTTCCATTATCCATGTTTTTACTTGAAATTTTTAATGTTATTACTATAAAAATATATGGTAATACTTAAAATAACCCTAAATTTACTCTTAAATTATCACATGATTTTCAAACCATCTATCATACTTTATATCACTCCAAGAAGCCTGCCTAACTCCATGTTGACTATCAACAGACAAGCATAAGACTATGAAAAAATAGTAGATGATTACACTATTAGTGTGAGATAAATCAGGTAATGGTAAATTTTATAAACTTTTTAAAATAAATTTTATCAATTTTCATAATTTTATCATGTCTATAGGCCTCAAGATGCATTTTTCTCAAAACTAGCTAGTGGGTTATCCGAGTGAAAGATTGTTTATGACTAAAAGAGGTCTGTAAGAAAATATAAACTTATAATTAGGACATAATTATTGAATATTAATATTTATCTACTCACCATGATAATACATACTAAAAATGAGAACCTAAATCCTCCTGTAGATGCTCTAAAGTCACAATTTTCTCCAAAATTGTCAATGGTTGCCTATGTGAAATACTGAGAGTGCCTCATCTATAAAAAATAGTGGATAATTAACTTTTTATATAGGAAAAATATATTTCATGAAAACTAAAATAGGTCATAATTAATCTCTATACAAAATTTGGATGTTAGATCACCTCTCTAGCATCCTCAATCCTTCAAATCTTCTCCAAATTAGCCCTCAAGCTTATGACTCTGTATACGGTATAAAAACACTTTATCAAACTTGGCCATGAATGAATACCAATTTTTTGTTTTTTTTTTTTAGTTTTATTATATCAATATTTATATTTTATTCAACATATTCATCTAGTTATACTATTGCAACCTTCATAAGAAGATCTCCATATGATGTTTGTTAGATCACACTAGGTTAATTAACTTATTAATACTATTGTTTATTTATAACCCCTAAAAGATGATCATATTGTCTTAAAAACATAATATAAAACTTTATAACCTTGAAATAAACCTTTAAAATTATTAAAATTTCCAATAACTATGCCATTCATCTCACTATATCATGGTTTCTTCATTGCATAAGCTAGTAACCAAGACTTCTCAAATGTACGGACTGCAACCTCCAAGTTGGACTCAAAGAAAAGGAGTGAATTGTCATTCTTGGAACCTTGAATTTAATGATACCTTTATTCAAATCCTTTTATTTTTTTCAATTTAACCTAGCTAGATCACTTTCTTATTCTGAGGTATTTCACACCAACAACTCTCTTTAGAGCACAAAACACTAATTTTTTACCTGAAGAGGATCTTCTCTTTCCACCGTTGGATAATATACTACAATAAGACTTATTATTCATCAAATATTCAATATAAAATATTTATATCATATTATGTATTCTTTATATCATCTTCAGAGCATATTTGGATCTCATTGTAGCATCTTTGGAACTCACTATAGCATCTTCAGAGTATCTTCAAAACTATTGCCAAAACCATTAATGAATTTCCAAGCCTTAAAATTATCTCTCATAATAAATAAATTATATTTCCTATCAATATCTCCCAACACCACACTAAGACCCTCCAAGATTCTCATGTTGTTAGATAGATCAGGGGTGATCATGAATTGTCACTAGACTAACTTTTCAATTTGCCTTCACCATGGCATATTTTGACTTTTGAGACTCCATAAAATTGATCAAGTACCAAAAAATAAATGATTTATAATCATTAAAACACTTTAATTAATATTTAAGGGAGGTATAATATTTACAAGTCAAGGTTGTATCATGATAAGACCATGGATTTTTTGGACAACCCTCAAAACTCACAAGGACAAGATACAATCATGAGACTAGTGATGGACCAAGACTCAAGGCACTAGGTTGACCCATTTATAGTTATAGGAATAAAAATTTGTCAACATTTATGGTGACTTGGCTAGATTGACTAGCCTGTTGGTCAAAACTCAAAAAAATTGAACCTGCTCTAAAGACCTATGTGAGCAACTCTAAATAAGTTCTTGATGGATTTAGAAAATGAAACATGAATTTACATGGATTATACCTTATAACTTACATACTTTAGAACAATGAGACATAAAAAAACATCAAATAAGAACAATATAGACAACACACAACCACCAATAAACAAGACTAACTAATAAGCATAAGACATGTGTAGACGTACTTAGAGAGAAAATACAACTCTATCTACTTATGTATAAGAGAAAAATGAAAGAAAATAATAGTGTAACATAAGTAACCTCCCATTTACATGGATGGGTAGTTCCTCACCATTCAATATATAAATTTTAAAGGCATTACTTTCCTTGTAATAGGTTATAATGTAAGGTCCACTCCAAAGGCTATCAAATTTGGAGTGTTTTCCTAGGTTTGCATGGTCCTCATCCCATTTGAGGACTACATCTCCCTATTAGAATGTCCTAGATGAAGCCCTTTTGTCAAATTACTTATTGAATTAATATTTATTAGACCATATTATATGATGGCACTATCTCTTATATCCTCTAACTAGCTTAGGTCATTCATTCTCACTTGCATAGCATCATCCTCTAATAGCTCAAGTTGATGAGTAAGCTCTAAAGCAAGCAGTTCAAGGGAAATAGGAAGTCTTTCCCATATACCATAGACAAGGAGTTATGGAGAGTGTCTAGTATACCTCTTATTGTCACTCTATCTTCCCATAAGGCAATTCTTAACCTTGTATTCCACTCTCTTTGGTTGTCCTCCATGTTTCTTTTGATGATTCTTATCAAGTTCTTGTTTGTGGACTCTACTAGTCCATTGCCCTATGGGTAATAGTTATAGGATGACTTGAGGTAGATGCCATGTCTAATATCCCACTCACATACCTTAGTAATGATGAAGGCTAATGCATTATCAAAGATGATTATTGAAGGCATACCAACTATGGTCACAAGATTAGCATAGAACTTTAAGATAGAATTTCCATTGGCCTCCTTAAGTGTAGTTGCGTTCACCCACCTTGTGAAGTATTCAGTGGATATGATGACCCATTTATGCCTAGTAATAAAAGGGGTATGTATCATTCCTATGAAATATAAGCCCCACTACATGAAGGGCTGATCAAATTAGATTGGTTTTAAGGGAAGGGCAACTAACTTCTATTTTCTAGTGAACATGACACACTTTGATAATTTATTTACCCAAGAATATGAATATATAAATAATGTAGGAAAAAAGTACACATATCTAATTATTTTAGAATTTTTGGTCTTGGCAACAAAGTGTCCACTAGTAGGGCCCTCATGAAATTATTCAAGTAGCTTATCAACTTGGCTTGATTTAACACATCTCAAAATCATGTCTCCTATGTCTTTATTAGAGATAACTCCATCTATAAAGACATAGGGTATGGTATATAATCTAAAGTGCCTCCTTTTGGACATATCCAAGCCCATAAGATATTGGAATGTTTGAATGAATTTGACCAAATCATTGGTCTAATTGAGAGGAGTGGTACTTACAACTATCTACTAACTATCACAGACTACCAACACTTGATCTTTGTCTTAATTTACCTCTATTGAGATACATTCACACATATTTCTACCTATAATAAACTTGGTCACTCTTACCTCAATTTCATATTCCATGCACTTTGTTACCCACCCAGATCTCTTCTCACTTAGATCTTTGATGAATATATATTTTTGAGGCTTAAGTGTACCAACATAGTTATTACCTTATTGTTAGACACAATATGCCTAAACATATTCAATCCTCTCATCATATCAAGTACATTATTCTCCATAAAATTATATATTTCCTCATTTCCTTTTAAGTCCTAACTAAAGAAGTCAATTGGTTGTTCTAGGACTTCACCATTCTGCTACATAGGTATATTATAAATTGCATCTGATGTAGAGAAATCATACAAGAAAAACTCTTTATTAAAATCAAGATTAAGGAGTGTAAATGCTTAATATATGGCCTCTTTGATGTCCTAAAATATCCTCTTTCCTTCCTTTCTCCATGAGAACTCTTTATTTCTTATCATGTGAGTAAGAGTCTTGATCAATTCTACAAAACTTGGGATAAATATCCTTATGAAGTTTTTCTTCCCTAAGAAGCTCTACAAACCTTTCTTGTGCTTGGGCATGGGTAAGCCCAATTTTTATTCAAATATCTTAGGGTATATATAAATTCCATCCTTTGACACTACATGTCCCAATAATCTACCCTCATGAACAATAAAGATGCATTTATTAGGATTTAAGGACACTCCAAACTACCTATACCTATCAAAGACCAACTTCAAATATGCGGTGTGGTCTATTGGATCCTATGAAAACATGGTGATGTCATAAATATATATGATCACCATCTCATTGATTAACCCCTAAAAGGCAACATACATTTCCCTTTGGAAATTTTCCCTTATATTAGACAATCCAAAGGGCATTTTCATGTATGCATAATTTCCCCACTTTATAGTGAAGGTAATATTATGTCTATCCTCCTCTTTAAGAAATATCTAATTGTAACCATATTAACCATCAATCAAGGAAAACCTTTAAGAGCCTATAAATTTTTAAAGGATATGATTCATGGAGGGTAGTGGGTAATGGTCCCTCAAAGACACCTGATTAAGGTCCCTAAAGTCAACACATAGGTGTATCTATCCATTCTTCTTACTCATAGGTATAAGGTTTACTACCCATGAGGAATGATTTATGGGTAATATTATCTTAGATTAAATAAATTTGGACAACTCCCTTCTCATGAGCTCTTCCACCTTAGGATTGATTGGCCTTTCCTTCTACCTTATCAGTTTTGTATTATTTTCCAATTCTATGGTATGTTGGGAAAGTTTGGGGTCAAATCCCTTCATGTCATGATATTAACATACAAACACATTACCATATTATTGACGCAATTAAATAAATGCATCTCTCTTTTCTATTGTGTTTACTTTTCCCAACTTAAGTAGCTTATCCTTAAAGATGACTATCTTCTTATAGTTTTCTTCTTTAGTTGAGATACCTACTTTATCTCTTCTCATATGATCATCTTCATTGAATATGATATATAATTTCACTAGTCCCTTGGGTAATTTATTAGACCTTAGATTCACTATCTGATCATCAAATTGATGTTGTAATTTACTTTGATTTTTATGGCAGAATTATGCCTCTTGCATGAAAAACCACACAATCTAATCATCACTATCAAAGACCTACCAACTTACCTCATTTATAGGTATAGATAGCCTACATATGACCTTGATTTTTTATTTTCCTTGAGTGACCTTTACTCCATTTGCAATTTCATATTGGTCACCAATGGTTGCAAGTCTATCAACATGGTGATTGGACTCTCTTGGTATGAAACAAATGTCAAATTCCAAGAAGTCCTCTAGAATTTCCCATAATTATTGATTTTAGGCCTTAAATATATGGTTCTTGACTACACTAACACCCCTCACTTGTTTAACTATAATATTATTATCACCTTTCACTTTCATAAGTTTGATGCCTCTCCTTCTTGCTTCTTGTAGTCCATGCATAAGGGCTTCATACTTAGCTATGTTTAAAGTAAAACTAAATTGGAACCTTATAGCTAAGTATTAATTCTGATTTTAAGGATAAAATAACATAACTCCATCCCCACTACCATTATTTAACCCTTATCCATCAAAGAACAAGGTCCATATGCCATCATGTCCTTGAATTGAGCTTGTGAGACTAAGAATAACAACCCCTTACTCATGCATGTAATATACCCATAGGTTTGACTCCTTAATGGTATTATAGGGGTAAAATCCATGGTTATCATATTTTCACTCATCAAGGAGTAAATTTTAGATGCATTCAATATGATCCTTGAGTTATTACTCACTAACATTCTCATCCTCATCAAGTATAGTGCAGTTTACATTTGAAAGGTTGGGCATATAGGGATTTAAATGGAACCTAGAAATAGGTTCAAACCTAATAGTGACTCTAGTCCCATATATTATACTAAAAACCATGTATGGCTATTCAGATGAAAGGTAACCCCTAATCTTTGTAGTGAAATACCTAGATAGGCATAGGCCAAAGTATGGAGGTAAATCAAGAACCATGACATCCTATGAGATGATGTGATTAGGGAAAGATTCAAACATAATTTTGAGATCCTTTAAGACACCAATTGTATTTGTGGGAGATCCATATAATTTCAAGAATCCTTATTTATTAGGCTCATACTTGAGTTCTTGTTTATCATTTATGGCCTTTGGCATGATTGAAGTTGAGGCACCACTATCTATCATACAAGTGTGGATAATACAATCCCTTATTATGACTAAAAACTAGAATGGAGGTGGATGAACTACCTTGGGAGCTTGAACATGACTAGGTTGACCATCATTAACATAAACTTCACTTACCTTGTCATCTTGCTTGTTTAGGAGAGAGAACTTGGAGAGCTCTTATTAGATAATATCTTTCTACCCTATAATGAGTAGATCATCCCACATGGGAATTATAACATTGGATCTCTTCATGTGGTCCACAATGTTGAATGGTGAATTTACACCCTTGGGCCACAAATTTAAAGTAGATTCATCACTTATGGATTAAATAACTTGAGGAATGAATGGAGTCTTCTATTGTTACCCATGTGCTTGAGATGTTTGTTAGGTTGGAGAATTTTTATTGGTTGTAATTTGAGTGGAAAAATATTTAACCACTTCAAGTGTGTGGGAGAGACCTTAGACTATCCCAAGTTATCATTAACCATACTTATTTTATCCCTTGTGTGGGTTTCAATTGAATCATTTGGCCTTTGTTCATTTTACCCCAAGTTTGTTACCACATGTTCAAAAGTTTACTCTCCTTCTTAGAAATTCACAAAGGTGGTGTTAGTAGGTTATTTGTCCACATTCCTATTATCACCAAATCTTTCACCCTAGAGGAGGTTGTTTAAGCCTACTCTATATTTTTATAACATTGTAATACTTATAGGTATATGGGTTTACCTATAGTATAAGTAGACCTCTAAGATTAAGGGATAACTACCTAAATTTACCTTGAAGTGATTATCACCTATGATAATTGATTGTTTATGGTAAAAGGGATATAAGTATGCATGAAATAAATATAATATAAATGGGTGACATAGCATGAATATATCCATTATTATATCATACTTATTTCACTAAGAAACAAGCCCTAAAAACTAGCTTCAAAGTGATAAGATGATCTAGCATTAGTGTTTCAATATAAAGGTGATATGCATGAGACAAATCAAATTAAGTAGACTAGAGAATATATTATTGACTCCAAGGAAAATTACACACTTTAAGGTATCCAAACACACTAGCTACACTCTCTATGACCTATTAGAATCAGAATTCCTTGTACTAGACATAAAAGAATAAGGAGAAGTAAGGATAGAATCAATAGACCTCACCATTCATCACTTTTCATACTTATAAAAGATGTTCATTAAATCATAAACTAGATTTCATTTATTGTTTAAATGTAAATTAAAACATCAAACTAGTAGGGCTTCACCATACATGGTGTGGAATTATCAAAAAAGATCCAAAATGGCTAGTACTTATATAATTTGAGAGAGGAAATAAGATAATGAAGTTCAAGAGTCATAAAAACACTTTTTAAGTTGAGATAATGATTTATTATTAAATGAGAAAGTAATATGTAATAGACCATGCAAGGTTTACTTGAATAAATTTCCTTTAAAGGCATGAAACTCCTCAAATCTAGCATAAAGGTCTCTTAGTTGGCTTCTTGAACTACCCTCATCATTTGACCTTACATGAGCACTCCATAATAAACTAAGAACATATAACATGATTGAAATGTGAAGAGGGAATTATAAATAGGCTCTAAAATTCATTGTATGTGTCCCTAATCATCAATATTCTTCTACCCAAGTGTTCTCACTGCCTACATCATAATCACCCTTGTTTCACTCCCCCTTCACACTTGACACCAAGATGTTCTTTAGTTTCTCAAAATAGTACATAAAAAAGGTGATGTGATTATTTTCAATAGTCCTCATGCACTTATATTCATCAATTGGACCTTAAAAGGCCTCCTAATTGGATTTATCACCTTCTCACTTGGTGATCATTGTTCATTCACTATGCCATTTTAGATTGGCTAATATTAAGGAGTTTGTATAAGTACTTGTGTGATTTTATAAGGTAATAAATGAATATTAGTATTTATATTATGTATAATTTTACCACCCCAAGTGATTCTCATCTTTTGAAACATTTTTTTACTTACACAACACAAAAATCTGTCAAGGAAAATAATTTTACACCTTGTCCATTCAAGTAAGGTAGAATCCAACTTGATGGGAAAGAGCCTTACAGATTTGTATGAAAGTATAATTAAATTACCAATTAATTCTATCCCTCTTATATGCATTTTATTCTTTTTCTTTCCCATCATGTCCTTATCAAGGGTTTTAGCAGGTTACAAGTAGTTTTACCCCTTAAGAAGTGTTCATAGAATTATGACATCCAAACCCTAAATAAATTCCAAAAAATGAAAGTTTATGACATTATTATATCATACCTATATACTTGATCTCCAAATATAAGAATATATGTGTTTTAAATATTTTAAACTTGGCCTCTCAAGTCCTGTCCTTCTTTCTATGTAGGCTACCAAGTTTTCCAGTCAAGAAATGACTCATCTATGGCATTCTATAAAAACCAAATGTTTTACCACACCTTATATCTCCACATTAAATTCCTAAAATTCCTTGGGATGATCATTAGGCCTTATAAGTTGTGTTATATTCATTTTAGGTAGTAGGCTTAGTCTAGGTCTAGTAGGGATTGATCGCACATAACTAATCATCAACACCTCTGAGTAGATTCCAAAGGTTGTAAGGATTCATTAAAGTTTTTTCATGTTTAATTAAACTCCATAAATCATTCTAAAATGTCTCCATTAATACTCAACTTACCTCTATAACCTTTTCATACCCAACTTGTGACTTTGCACTCTTTGGAAGTGCCCTTTATTTGAAATAGAATAGATGGTGATTCTCCTATTATATTAGGCTATTTAAATGTGTGAGAGGATTTAATAGGTCCTAGGGGCCTTATTTTACTAATTTCAATGTTAGGATACATCAAAATCACCTTCAAGCCTCACAAAACCTTAGACAAACTATGTATAACTCATTGACTATAGGATTTCCAATTATAGACTGTAGGTGTGTTTGAAAACCCACTATATGCTCTATTTCCATGTCATGAGAGTCTCATGAAATATACATCACCACTATGGAGATACTACAATCATATTCATAATCCAATATTTTCCAAATTATTCAGGGTGTAGCTTGCACTTAGATAGGTCTAGACTATAGATTAATTATATATGGTGTTTCCCTTTAGAAAAAGGATATCTATCAGTGTATATTGTATAGTTAGGTCTTTTACCATTTCCTTAAGACCATTATTGAAGTATTTTAGGCCATATTATAGTCATTTAGGTCTATTTATACCATGTTCATACCATGATGACATCAAGACCGTTATTTTTTAGCTCACTATCATGCTATAGTCCAATTGTAGATGTCCATTTCAGACCAAAAGGGGCTCTTTAGGTAGTATTCTAGGTCAAAACCCTTTATTTCAACCTCTATGAATATCCTTAAATCTATTGGTGTTATTTTCACATGAATAGAATCACTTGGCATGAGTATATACTCTTTCTTGCTTCTAAGATATATAAAGTCACTTAGAGTTCAAAGTACTATAGAAAATAATGACATTCTATAATATAAGAATATCAATAATGGGGCCTTCTTTTACATCACTTATGGGACCAAACATCCTCTCTTATTTTAATATATTACCCCTATATGAATTATAATATATAGGATCATTCAAATTCATATAGACTCCATATCACCTCATCATATGGTAGCATCAAAAGTGGACAAGAATATTTTAAGATATTTTAAGGTAACTTGTCCTTAAAACTCATTCTCCACAAATGCATATGACCCTCAAGTCTACCTACCACTCTATGACCTCATTATTGATTGTTATGGAATCCTTAAAATCATGAAATAAATTAAGGTCTCAAAACATGTTCAAAAACCTCCATGAAACATTTTTAGGTCTTTATGAGAGCTACCTATAGGTGTACACATAGTTGCAGACAAGGGCAATGAAGGTAAGGCACGAATAATTATGCATAGTGTATGATCTTGTGATCAATATTAGTCATTTTAAAAGTCTTAAAACTGATATATTTAACCTTGAAATACTTTTGAAAAGTCAAATGTGTCCATTCCAATGTGATCATCTCCTTTGAGGTCACCTATAGGTGTCTATTAGACTACAAGACTATGTGTGGAGATTGTCTTGATAGTCACAATATAACATATACCATTTGGAAAGCATATATTTATTGATAATTTCATAACATTGTGTATAACCTATTAAAAATATTCCTTTACTCTCCATGGATGTTATTCAAGCCTTCATACACCTAACTATATGTGACAGTCATGAAAAGACTGACTATGTTGACATGTTGTTTGATTATAACTCCATGGTTATAGCCTTTGAGACTATGATTATAAGGAAAGAGGATTAAAAATACATGTGAATCATTAAACACAACATATCACCTTTCTCTATATCCATGACAAGGAGATAACAACTTATGTAGTTGATGAACCTGCTTGTAACTAGCAATGGAGATCTTAACCTAAAACTTGAGAATTTTGAGCTCATAAAATCACCTCCAAACATTAAACCAAATATTTAAACAATTAAATAATTAATTTAACCTCCTTTATAATCAATTTCACCAATTGGATTGTATGAACCAACTCAAACAAGAAGAAAACCTATAGGGTGTGGGGATTAACATGCAAAATGAGACAATCAACTTCTTAAGCATGGTTCATAAATCATAGGAAAAAAATATATGGAATCCTACCATTAATTTTTATTATATAAATTTTTATAACACAACGTAAGAGAATTTGACCTGAAACCTCTCCTATTGGTTATATCAAGAGAAAACTTGTTGACCAGTTTTGCATGTCTAGTGGAATGATGGAGGAGAATAGTTTTAGTATATTTTTTACACTTAAAAAGTAGATAAGACATATAAATGGATTTAATTAAGCTTAAAATTCATTCCAAAATATTTTCATAAGTGCCATACTTCTTTAAAATCTGTACAACTACCAAAACTACCCAAACTACTAATTTTCTTGTTTCAACATAGTACCTACAAGTTTTAGATACACAATGACATTCCTAACAAGAATCTAAATAATACACATTTATATCTATTTTTTAACAATTTTCAACCAAGGAAATCCATACAACTCTCATTAAATAGTCCAAACATGACCCTAAGTGACTAGAAATGGCGTAAGGAGCTAAAATGGATGTAATAAAGGTAATGAAATATTAAATGACCCATATATATGACTATAACACATATTATAAGACCCTAATAATCTGATATACAATTTTTATACTATAGGGGGTTGACCTATTTTGACTTGTGGTTAAAATAGTCAACATTCTTGGTAATTTCTTAGGGGTGGTATGCTTGTTATGTCAAAGACCAGTAGCCTATTCATATCCATTTATATATGGAGTCACATATTCATATATATGAAATTAAATTTTCCTTTTATATATAACCAAACAAAATAAACAACAAGGAAAAGATACAAAACAACACACCCAACTTGTGCCTCATGAGCACTTATGGAACACACACACAAACCTAACCAACTAACTCAAAAATAAACTAACCTAAAAGAAACTCTTCATCCTAGGTCAAATGGGAATTTTGAAACCTTTCTTACTCCATGAAATTAAGGAGTGAATGAGGCATGTTTCCTTTTAAACCTTGGTGTTGATATCTCCATCTCCTTCGTGGTGCTTTTCAATCTCTTTGACATGATGTTCAATGAAGTAAAAGTTGCTATAAAGAGATCACCTATGGAGTTTAACTCCTCTTTCATCTTAATAACCTCAACCTTATCATATTAATCCTCAACTACAACCTCTAATGGTGATTCAACAAGACATACCTTCTTGACTTCTATGGTGATTTCAATAAGATCAAGTTTCTTTTTAGATGTAAGCTCTTCAATATCATCAAGGAGCTCTACATAGTCCACCCAATCCTGATCATTGTCTTCTATGGAAAACTTATTATTTATCTTCTCATTTACTTGGCCCTCAACTAGGCAAAGTTCTTCAATATCTTGAAAAAAATTCATTTATTTCTACCAATCATAATTGTTCTCCTTGTCCTTGAGAACCATCACCTATTCCACTTTATCTTCCTAATGCATGAGGTCATCAAGATGGTCTTCCTTATTCTCCAATACATATGTAAATGGTTTAACTTCAATTTGAGGCATTGAGTTCTCCTAAAATAAAACATCTTCTACCTTGGATTTATGAGTCTCTTATAGGATTTCAACTTCTTTATAAGTATCTTCAATAAGTTCCTTCATAACTACATCTTCTTAAGGAATGAATTGATCATGATATTCATTCTTAATAAGACTCTCTTCTTTATTCTTGATAACACGCTCAAATTCTTTCTCGTTAAGATCATCAACAACTTCATGATCAAATATGCACTTCTTAAGAGAATAAGTTAACTCATTTATCTATTCAAACTCATGATTTATTGCATGAAACTTCTTTCATAGGTCTTCTTATTCCTAATGAATTCCATGTTAAATATATTCTTCATCATGGACATTAAATACCTCAGCAAGAATGGATTCTTTCTCAACCACCCTCCCTTCATTTTTTGATCATATTATTTGTGTATACCTACAACATGGTCTTCAACATCTTTCTCTTCACTTAATAAAATGGTATTGCACTTGTGTTCACCAAGGGTAGTCCCTATGGTGATATCTTCTTCATAATCACTTGAAGCATCCTTTTGTTTAGCTATGGCTTGAGTTTTCTCTTCTTCACTTAATTCTCTCAAAATGGGCTCTTTTTCAATAAGGGATGAGGTAGGAGGTTGATGGATAGGCTCATGAGTTGTATATGGGGTATGGTATGTGATAGAGGGCTTGTGAATGGATTTAGGAAAAAGGACTTCTTGAGTAAGCTCATGCAAAAGTGACAATTTGGGTAGGTTAAAATGGAAAAAACCCACTTCAATAAATGTTTCACCTTACCCATAGCCTTCTTGAGGCTCTTAAACAACATCATGTTCACTTTCAAATTATTTATCTTCCCACATACTTAGCCTATTTATTGAGAATTGAAGACACTTCTTTTCCAATTACAGCTGCTCTTGGATATCCTATTGAGTTTCCTCTTCAACTATCTCCAACACATTAATACACCTTTGGGTAACACCTCTTATCCATTCCATGAGATTATTATGAAGCACATCAAACTCATTATCCCATGTTCCCATATCATCTTCATTGTTTAGTAGATTTGGCATGAGTGATATATGGGATTTGACATGATATAGGGTTGAAGTAGGAGGATGAGGGTAATGGTGGGGATTGAAGCTAGCTTTAACTTGTTGTATTTTAGCCTATAGGAATTCACATCTTTCCTTATAATATATTGATGTATAATCTATGGAATCATTAGATTCTTCATGATAAGACTAAAAATCCTCTTGAGGTTGATAGGCATCATGGTATGGTTGATAGGAAGGCATTTCTTAATAGACTTATTGATAGCCTTCCTCATAAGTTTGTCCAACAAAATGATGTCCATATGGAGAATGAAATGGATGAACATAGTTTTTTCATGGCTCATAGGGTTGGTGGCCATTTTTATAGGGCTATTGAGGGGTATAACATGGTTCACAAAAAGGTTGATAGGGAGGTTCATAGTATTGATATTCACCATATCTATTCATATCAACTTCATATGTCAAATGAGATACAAGAATTGATAAAAACCTTCAACAAAAGATACCTCAACTTCTTACAACCAAAATATTTCATTCAGAGTCTCCATTGGTGCTTTCTTCTAAAACCTGATTAGAGGAAAGAGTCACCAATAATCTTTCCACTCTCTTGGACCTTGGTCCCACCAATCATGTCAAAATTGTTGTCACCAAATATTTCACCCTAGAGGATGTTGTTCAAGCCTACTCTATATTTGGTCAACATTGGAATACTTATAGGTATGTGGGTTTACATATAGTATAAGTATACCTCTAGGTTTAATGGATAATTCCATCAATTTACCTTGAAGTGCTTATTGTATGCAATCATAAATGCATTGTGTCTATAAATCAATCCTAAATTAAAGAAGATAGATCATACCATACACTTCTGATTAGGGACACATTTGTTAAGTAGCAACATGACCAATATGGGGATTTGCTAAAATTGATTAGGGGATATATTACCATAATACACCATGCTAGGGAGGGTTCCAAATCCTCTAGTCAATGACAATCATGCAATAACCTTAAAGGAGTCATGTGTTTTGATATCTCACTAAATTAATAATAAGTAAATAAAATCTAATGTAGTGCTCACCAAAGCTTGTGGTATAAAGTGGGGGTTAGAAAAAATTAAATTAAAAATGCATAAGAGACATATACTCATGTAAATGTATACAAAATCCTAATGCATATCTATCCACTCTTATAAAGGAGGAACAAAGTTAGGAACTCTTACCTTTGAAGATGAACTCATCGAGCCTCAATCTCTCTCTTGGCCAAGGTGTTTTGCAAGAGGTTATTATGGAATGTAAGGATAAAAAAGACAAATCAGATCTAGGCTACATAACCTATCAATGCATCAAAAAGACTTCTCCATAAGACAAGATTTGTATCTCTAAAGAAAGTATGAAACCCTAAGCTTGCTCTTCAAGTATAATGGTGGATAAGCAAATGCATAATATATCGTACTTCTTATCTTATCTCAATAATGGAAAAATTAAATTGTATATATAGGAAAATCTAACCCTATACCCTTACAAAAATTATGGCTGACATAGTTGACTCAATCAACCTAGTATTGTTCAACCCATGCTAAAAATTAACTACATTGACATTATGGGCTAATGAAAAATAATATAGGGTCGACACTATTGACATATCTATTGAATTATTGAAAATGGATTTAGGCTAGGAAAAGGTAAATAAAAGTTACAAATGATCAGAAGAGGGTGTAATAGAGAATAAAAATATTAGTTTAATGGTTCTTAAGAGACAAGTGTGTAGATAAAAAGTGGAAAAAGGGATAAAAATCTTGTGAAACACCAATGGTCTACCTACCCCTTTCCAGATGCACCCTTTAAGGCATGCACTCAAAGAGATTGAGAGTCAATGGGTTCCTATAAGATACAAACTTTTAGTAAGTGATAAAATTTTGAAAATATTATGTGTATACATATGCCCACTCAAAGTTCATAATGTGTCACATGAGTGCAATACAGAATGGTGCTTTAAGAAATAGAACATGATAACAAATAATTTTGATGCTAAATAAAATGTAGTAAGCAAAAAATAACATAAATTAAAGGACATAATTGAAAATCACATAACTTTACTTACATTAGCGTTGTAGATAAAGAAGTAAACTATAAGAGAAGTGAAGGCATCCAAATGTGAAGAACATTAGGCAAACCTATTAAAGTTAGTGCAAAAAATAATCAAAAATTAAATGTTTTGAAAGATAAGAATATAATAATACAAAATATTCTCTATTTCATCACAATTCTAGAACATTTTATGGTTCAAAAAATGTAGCAGTAAAAATAAAGATATGGGTAAAACAAGGAATTTGAGTAATAACTAGGTAGAAATAACTAGGTCAACCCAATCAACTTGGTATGTTGAAAGTTTGATAAATCCACATTACCGACCTACTATGTTTTTTAGACTACCTACTTAGTAAATGACTACCAACCTAGTAGAAAAATACACTCTATTGACTTAATACTAAGAGGGGAAAAAGTAAAGGGTTAACTTAGTTTTTTAAGTCAACCTAGTCAAAATAAGAAAATTTTGGACAACCTATTGTTCATTAAGACAAGGACAAAATATTAAAGGAAAATGAATATTAAATGATTATAGAACATAATAAATCATGTTGGAAAGCATGTAAAACATAAATGGAAAAATGTAATGTAGAACATACTAAATCATGTTGGGAAGCATGTAAAACATAAATGAAAAAAAAGGAATGTAGAACATAGTAAATCACATTGGGAAGCATGTAGAACATAAATGGAAAAAATATATGTATAACATACTAAATCATATTGGGAAGTATGTAAAACATAAATGGCAAAAAGGAATGTATAACATACTAAATCACATTGGGAAGTATGTAAAACATAAATGATAAAAAGGAGTGTAAAACATACTAAATCACATTGGGAAATATGTAAAACATAAAAATAAGGTAATATCAATGTAATAAAACTTTAACAAGGATATGTAAGAAAATGACAAGTAACCCCATGTAAGATAAGCATGTCAAATCAAACATAAATAAAATTGTGTATGATTGAAAATGAAATTTAAATAGAGATGTAAGACAAAAATGAAGAAGTCATACATAAATAAGAACATGTAATAATGTCAAATCTAGTATATAAGATAAGTGAAGTTTACAAAAATAAAATAAGAACATGATGGAGAAATGAAAATCAAAAGCTCTATAGGATGAAAACTCAAACTTAGTGCTTGTTCTGAGATGCAATGTAAGAAAGCATAACCACCTAATGACATGAATAGTATGACAATGAGATGTTGTGGTAATAAAATGGTGTAAAGGTGTTTGTGAGGAAGGCCTAGTCCTATCCAAGGTCTTATAATGCAACTCACAAACTATAAACCAAGAGGCATAATAAGGTAGATGTGATCAGGGATATGATAAATTTTAAGCAATATACAACAAGTTGAATGTAAGGAAAATGTTATGTAAATAAGTAATGTGAGGCACCACATGGGTGATGTGAACATCCTTAGAAAGAATGAGACACACTAGGCAAGTGATAAAGGCTAAGAACTATCAACACTAAGGACTTAGTATATTTTGACTAATGAACACTAATTTGGGATAAAAAGTGAAGTATATATATCATCCCATGAAGTCTATATGCATGAAAATTAAAATGGACCTACCTTCCCATAACATGTTCCCCATTATTTAGGACCCCTTATAGAGCCATCAGTCTACTGTGAAGATTGGGTACTTGCATGAGAAATTAGGTAACACTAAAATATTTTTTTATTCTCCTTTTCTAATATGATGGCCTACCGCACCCCAATGGACCTTGACTCTATCATGAGGTAAATTATGGATTTTGATATTTGACTAGAATAAGGAGATTCACTTGAAATCACATCTTTTAGTGTGATTTAACTTTTAGAATTTTTAATGTTGCCTTTTAGATCATTGACTTTTATTTGTATTTTATGATTTGGCTTTTAACTTGTTTTAAATTTTTATATTTCTCCTCCATATAGATTTGGAAAACAAAAAATTAGTATTAAAAATGATAAACATAAGAGATCTTAAACTTTATTACTAGAAAAAAGGACCTAAAGACCAAACTATGTCTAAAGACTCCTAGACATGCCCACAAGTAAGTGTGTAATCTCAAAATTGACTGATGTGAGACTCAAATGAAAGGAAATAAGGTAAATATGGGGATCATAGGAGATCCATATATGTAATAAAGGATGCAATGATGAATATGCTCATATCCAATCACATGGAGGTAAAATAATCCTATGAAAGGGATGGAAATATGCTTATGATAGTCATGTCACTAGAGAATCCATGCTAACCTATAATGATCTAGCACAAGAACTAATGAATGTATTAGTCATCCCAAAAAGTGATTTAAAGATGTTTTAATGTGGCAATTTTTTAGGAAGCCCAGGTCATATCCATGGTCTTACAATGCAACTCATAAAGTGAACACCAATGAGGTGAATGCTAAATTAAAAAAATAATCATAAATCTACTAAGGCTAAGAATGACATAAAAGACACAAAAGAAAGAGATAAAAATGAAAACAAATGCCAAATGTAGTGTGTAAGAAAATCAAATAACCCAAAGGTGATAATGATGCTAGTAAAATGAAAGTCAAAGATGTAAAATGCACAAAAATAAAGAAACATGAAACAAAAAATAACGAGAAATATCTATGCTAACATCTATATCAAATATGAGCATGTGAAATACATGTCTATAAGTCTCAAAAGGTTTTTTGAAGTTGAATTTATTTGTTATTATGCATTGTAAAATAAGAGTGTGCATATTAAGATGCCCCAATGGGTAAGTGGATTTAGGGATGGGCACCACAAAATTCCCTAAAGTCTGAAGGGACATGTGGATGGGCATCACAAAATGCCTCAACATGTAAGGTGGAGTGAGGTAACATTGAACCATTAAAATTATTTGCATTGGGTTGGTAGGTGTATTTAGAGATAGGTAAATGTGTTAGTTTGTTATATTTTAATGATTTTTAATGTGAAATAATATTTTTAGGAGATGTAGGAAGAAGTAAAGGAAGACCATGTATAATATGATTTGGAGTAGGCATTTGAACTAGGTTCTCTTTGGGTTCATGTGACTTAAGAGATTGAGGTTCAATGGATGCAACAATATGTTTAAAATTGTTCATGTTATCTATCCTTTCCTTATTGGTGTAGAAATAAGGATCAAGTGTGATTTGAAAAAAATTAGTGGATGAGGTGTAGGTATGGGGTAATTATTATTGACCAGTAGGTGGTTGATGTTGATGTGATTGTGGTTCTTGAGATTGAATTTGATAAGATTAAAGATAATCTTGATAATGTTGTTTTGTGAGAGTATCAAGATTAAAGTGTGGACCAAGTAAGGAATAAATAAGAAATCTATGAATATCATGACAATACTCATGATAATGACCTATATTAGCATGCCACCAATAAAATTTATCTATATTGTACCATTTTGGAGGAGGTTTTGAAATATCAAAGCTCATGGGTTTAGAGCATGAAAATTTCATCTTAAGTTGTTCTATACTCAAGGGAGGGTGGTTTGGGTTAAAATTAGTTGAATTAGATGCTCCATTTTTAGTTTGGGGAGGCTTTAATGAATAAATTTAATTATAAAATGATTGGAAAAGTTCTTTATTAGTTGTTTGAGGTGTTTCAAATTACATCATAAGAAATTCTTTCCTTTTTACTTGGTGTAATTCTTATTTTAAAGTTTTAGGTGAAAAGATTCAAACTTTTTATTGAAAAGGAGTTTTAAGAGTAGTAACAAATAGTTTTAAAAAGTATAAATTTTCATTTTATGGTCCACTTTGTGAGTGAGATACTTCCATCATTTGATGAAAGTGTGAGCAGATTCATTAGGAAGTTACTTGGCATTGATAAAATGGCTAAGGTAATTTTCATGAAGGTCATCATGTTGGAATTCCTTCACTAAAGCATTGACTAAATCCTCTAGCCATGAGATGTTATGTCTAAGAATTTGGTTTTACCATTCAATTGCATCACCCACAAATGTTTTGTCTAAGCTTGGTGGTAGCAAAGTTGTTAGTTTAGACCCATTCCTTATAGAGATTACCAAAATACTTAAGAAATATAATAGGTTCCTTAGCCCAATTGTATGTGATATTAGGAGAAATTTTTCCAATATATATGGATGCAATGAATGTGGATAAAGGTTCATTTTGAAGATGTTGAAGCATTTTGTTATTCATTATAGTTTGAGGGATGATATTCCCATTGGCATCTCTAAGAGGAGGAGTAGCAAAATTTGGATTTGTTGAGACATGATGACTTTAGGTGGTTAACTAATCATATTGAATAAATTTTGTTGCATTTTCATCATTTGATATTGATTGGTTGTTTGCATGATGTTCATTTTTTTAACTATTTGTGCCATAATTTGAGTTATGTTGATTTGTGTAGTTGAAGGTGTGGTATTAGTGATGTTAGGAAGAGGATTGTTTGTGTTTATGGGAGGAGGATTCTTTGTAGGTGGAGGGTTCCTAATATTAGTGTGAATTATCTTAAGTGTGGTAGAAGAAGAATGAAGCTTGTTAAAACCACCATTGTTGGTATGATTGGAAATAGTATTATCATCAAGGTTTTTGAATAATTAGGAATCATCTAGATTATCAATTTGAGTGGTTTCAACCATGTTAGTTTGGGAAGTGATAAGGCTTGGTGATATTTTTATGTGTAACAAGAAGATTGTGAACATTATTTGAAAGAGGTGGAACATAATGTGAGGTTCCAACATTTGATGTAGATGGTTTGATGAGTTTATGACTTTTAGGTTTAGAAGGTGTAAAAGTGGTATAAGGGATATGATTATCATGGTTTGGGATTTATCTAATAGGATTATCTAAATATACTATATGCTATGGGACAGATAGACATTGAGAAGATTTAGAACCATGTGATGAATAGTTTCACCATAAAGAGTTGTCTTCTATGGTGGATAGGTGGGGTAAGAGAGAACAACCCATGTACATTCAGAATGGGTTAAGACATACAATAAAGACTTTGATAAGAGGATTCATGATTCCAAGTAGGAGTGGATACCCAAAATCTAGGAGGAAAAATAAGGACAAAATTAGACAAAGAGAGGGATAGTGTTGAATGATACTAAGTCAACATAGTCAACTTAGTATGTTAGGGAGATAGTTTAAAAAGATACTAAGTTGACATAGTCAACTTAGTATGCTAAGGAGATAGTTTATAAAGATAATAAGTTGACACATTTGACTTATTATGTTAAGGAAATAGTGGTGAATGATACTAAGTTGATGAAGCCAGCTTAGTATGCTTGGGAGATAGGTAAATTAGTTTATAAAAGACATGATAGTATTCTAAAAATAGGAAAATTTTTGTAATATACTTTGAAAGCAATAAATGAAAAGAAACACACAATAAATTAGGTCAATGAGGATGATCTAATTAAGGCATGCAACACAAAAACTTGCACCAATGCTGGCTAATGTAAGTTTTTTCAATATAACATACAATTGAGAAAAGAGAAAGCAATCAACTTGGAAATTATAAGAAAACTAAGTAGCCAACCTGAATGCTGTTAGATTATTAGAATATTATTTTAGATGTGATAGGAAGTTGGTTATAATCAGGGAACTAAAAAGCAATCTAAATATGGTTTTAATATGTTTGGGCTAAAATGGATATGTATTGGTAATGGTACTGGCTTGGTATTGGGGCCTACCCCCTCACTTCACACATCATAGTGATAAATATGTTAGGTTCTTGGTAAATATATAACATTAACCATGTGTTTATACTTAGCTATAAAACCAATTCAGTTTCCCCCTTGGTGATGAAATCCAAGTAGGTAGGCCTTGGGTAGATAATTTTTAAAATGAATTTTATGATTTGATAGTGTGTACATAAAATAGAAAATAGTGTAACTAAATGGTATATTAGAAAACACCTAATTAGAATATGTGATTTATTCTAAGTATACAAATAACAAAAAATAAAAGTGTGAGATAATTACTAGCATACAAGGGTTAATTCTAACTTTGAAACATAGTATAATGTCAATTTAGTCAATAGTGTATGAAAAGAATATAAAACATGGTTGATAGTGTCATTTATACACTACAAAAGCAAAGGTCTAAAAATGAACTACATTGATAGGGTTAACCTATCTTTCCAAATAGAATACAAAATATAGAAGTACATCAATAAGGTCGACCTAGTTGATTGTACAGGGGTAGTTTTAAGACTGTAAATTATTAAAAATAGGACTATAAGGAAAGAGAAAAGGATAAAAAGGAACATCATTAAGTTTGAGGATGTAGATAAGTGATATTTTTATTGAATAACCTTTATTTTCACTTAAAAATATTGCTAACTATGTCGACTAGGTCAACCTAGCTTTGAAAAAACCTATTGTTGAAGCTTGAAATTGTATAGGGTTAGCTAGGTTGACCTAGTGTGTTGAACTGAATGCCTAAAAGTTTACAAGGTCAACTAGGTTGACCTATTAGCCTAAAATAAATTCCTAAAATTATAAATGGTTAACTATTTTGACCAGTAGCCTAAACCTGGTAAAAATCTTGCACATATAGAATAGAGTTGTATGGATGTGATTGTGTGGTACACCTATGCATAAAAGTTAGAAATGTGTTGATATAGTTGACCCAATATTTCAAATATATGATAATAAAAATGATAAAATAATTAAATATAAGTGAAACAAAACCTATGAGGGTTAAGACTCATGTTGGGTTCATCAAAATGTATGCAATCAGAAATGCATCATGTCTATAAATCAATCATAACTTGAAGAAGATAGATCATACCATACACTTTCGATTGGGGACACATTTATTAAGTAGGAACATGACCAATATTGGGATTTTCTAGACCCAATTAAGGGATTTCTTACTAAAATACACCATGTTAGGGAGGGTTCCAAATCCTCCAGTCAAGCATAATCATGCAATAACCCTAAGGGAGTCCTATGTTTTGATATATCACTATACTAATAATAAGTAAATCAAATTTAATATAGTACTCACCAAAGTTTATGGAAAAAAGTGGGGATTATAATTAATAAAATTAAACATGCATAAGATACATATACTCACATCAATGTATATGGAATCCTAATTCATGGAAGAGAAGTACAAATTCATATCTATCTACTCTTACAATGGAGGAATAAAGCTAGGAATACTTACCTTGAAGACGAACCCACTGAGCCTCAATCTCTCCCTTGGACAAGGTGCTTCACAAGAGGTTTTTTTGGTATGTAAGGATAAAAAATACAAATAATTTCTAGGATACGCAACCTATCAATGCATCTAAGAGGCATCTCTACAAGATAATATCCATATCTTTGAAGAAAGTATGCAACCCTAAACTTGCTCCTTACGTATAATGGTGGATAAGTAGATGAATAATATATCTTAATTCTTCTTATCTTCTATAAATAATGGTGAAATTAATTTTTATATATAAACAAATCTAACCCTAGACCCTTAAAAAAATTATGGCCAACAAGGTCGACTCATTAAACCTAATATTGTTTAAAATATGTTGAAAATGAACTACGTCAGCACTTTGGGTTGATGATAAATAATATAGGGTTGACACTTATGACATAGTTATAGAAATTATAAAATGGGATTTAGGCTAGGAAAAGGTAAATGAAAGTAAAAAATGACTGGAGAAGGGTGCAATAGAGAATAATAAGCTTAGGTTAATGGTTTTTAGGAGATAATTGTGTAGATAACAAGTGGTAAAAGGGATAATAATACTATGAATCACCAATGTTCTACCCACACCTCTCTTGATGCACCCCTTAAGTCATGTACTTATATATATTGAGATTATATGGGTTCATATAAGATATAAAGTGTCAGTCAGTGATAAAAGTTTGAAAATATTATGTGTATACACTTATCACTGATGTTAACTAATTGTTTTTGGGAATAGGGATAGAAGTATGCATGAAATAAAGCTAATCTAAGGTGGTGATACACCATGAATACATACACTATGATATCATAATTATTTCACTAATATATAAGACCTAAAATCTAGATTCAAATTCCTAAGATGTTCTAACATTAGTGTTTCAATATAGAGGTGATATGCATAAGACAATTCAAGGTAAGTAGACCAAAGACTATATTGTTGAATCCAAAGACATTTGAACACTTAAAGGGATCCAAGCACACTATATAAACTATATATTACCTATTATAATTATGATTCCATTTAATATACATGAAATGATAAGGATAAGCAAGGATAAAATCAGTAGACCTCACCATTCATCACTTTGCACACTTAGATAAGATGTTTATGAACTCAAAAATAGATTGAATTTATTGTTTTAAGGAAAAGTGTTATAGGTAAAATAAATAAGAGGAAGGGTTTAATAAATTATTAAATCTATTCAATTCCAATTCCAAAACTTCAAACTCTTATCCAATCAATATAAGCAATCATGAAGCATATAAACTACTTATTACAATGAACAAAGGAAACTATGCAAGATCAAGGCATACAACACATGAATTATGTGGGAAACCATCATGGGGGATAAAAAAAATCTCAATATTTAAAATTCATGGACTATAGTCCTATAATATATCATAAAAAATAGAATTTAGTGAAGCACCCACTTCACAAAGAGCACCAACCCCTATGCATGGACAAACACCCACTTGCCCTAGATATTGATCACCCACATAACACCTTTTGATATCAACACCTCTATATCTCTTACTAACTCACAATATGATCAATAAATAGTGATTAAAAACTCTTTTCAACCTTTCACACTCTTTCAAGCCTTCACACAAAAACAATGCATCCAAACCAACCTTTTGGATCACTCTACACTTCTTCGCTCATTCTCAATATTCAACCCTACAAGAATAATCTTATAACATAAAAAATATGACCTAAAGGTCATACACATATTAATAAACCTATTATTCTATTCAATCCATCCACCAAGCACACTCACACTTCTCTTATCTTTGTTTATGAACTCCATAATCCTTCATCTTTGTTTATGCTCTTTATAGAGCCTTCATGATCACAACCTTCCTAGTCGGACATAAGAAATACCTTAAATCTTATGGATTATATAATGATTATAATAAGATAAATTTAACCTACATATTTTATCCATATATTTTATATATCACCCTTAATCAATAACAGATTTCAATTAGGCCTAAGAAGCCCTTTTAGGTCCATGGAGACCTATTCATCCTTTTAACACTTCACCGAGAAAAACTAAAAATAAAAGACCACTTCAAAGATCATATGTCCACACAAAATGACCCATAATACATCCTAAAATCATTAAATTCATAACTACAAAATTATACATATGCAAAACCTATCAATCATCTGTATTGTACATGAAAACACCATGAATGAACCAAAAGTCAACTTGTAAGAAATCATTCATACTAAATATGGATTGGTCAAACCTCCAAATTCCATATAGATGATCCTCAGAAAGTCTAAAACACTATCCAATAGATAACACCTTTAAATATCAAAACACTATCAATAAAAACTCAAACCTCCTTCTTAGGTCACTTGCATAAGAAAGTCAAATGCTCAGTCAACTTTGGACTGCAATAAATGTAGTTGTACAACCCTTCAAACCTCCAAATCATTTTTCCTAGATTTAATTTGAAGCTATATACCAATTTTATTTTTATACCACCATCAAATTAATCCATCATTAAAATTTATTAATAAAACATTATAGATGGGTTTTCCTTTTTAAATTCAAATATTTGAATTCCAACAGTCACTTTTTAATGCAAATTTGACTATGGAAACTAGTGAAATATACCTAGGAGACCAAATTTGCACTACCATAAATTTTGATATAAATCATGTCAAGACTTTAAATTTTAAATAAATTATCTAGGCACAAATATTAACAACCCATGTGACCACTTTCTTTTGACACCTTCACATGTGTCAATACTGACATCATCAATCAATTTTCTTAGGAAGTTCTATCAAGATGACTAGAATAACCTAGACCTTCATAATAATATTCCAATGGATTAATTTCACTTACATAAGTACACAAAGAACTATTTACCCTTCATATGACCCCTAAAACATGGTCAACACATCACCAACATCCATCACCTTGCCTAGCCAAGCAAACATAGTAGGGTCCATACATGATCACTAAGGCACACTTTGTCATTGAGAACCATGAATACAACTAAACTCATGAAAAATATTGGACACCTTAGGGAAATAATTTATAACACCTCAAAAATATCCTCATTTTTCATTGATGTCAACATTTGTAAATTTTTTCAAATCCAACAACAAAATTATGCACATACTCTTTCTCCCTTTACAAACACTTTCTCCCCCTTTGACACAATGACAAAGTGGGCTTACCTATTTATATTTAATACCTATAAATTTTTTAAAATATAATATCATGAATGGATATCCTATAATATATGATATGAACTCCCCCTATCACTATGTATACCAATCCTTACCATGACTCCTTTAAGCCTGCTCATCGATAATACTCTTCTTTGAATACACACTTATATATGAACAAGAAATGAATAATATGAAGTAAATAGGAGTGATAAAACCTTGAGAACACTAATATTGACTCCCCATAACTCACTTGATATTAGGCACCCTTTGTGCACCTTCAGACCATCTCCAACCATGATGAAATTTCATAGTTGCCTTCAAATTTTCTCTCACAAGCCACCCATAGAATGAAGAGTGGGAATTAAATATATTTATCAAACATATATGATGAAAAAATAAAATTAATAAACATATTAGAGGAAAACCATACATTTTTATTTTGAATAAAATGACCAAAAAAACACTCTTCTTCACATTAGCCTTGCTTAGAGGCTTAGTAGTCGTACCTAAACCTTGTAGAGCCCATTACTTTCTATCTATGCACCCTCATGACTTGAAATTTCATATATTTAGTAAAATAATATGACACCTCATGCATTCCAATAATCATCATCCAAATCTTCCTCTTCACCATAGTTCCTTCATAAACTGACCTACTAATTAGCTTTCCATTTGCATAAAAGCTTAACCATAGGTCAAACTATACAGATTCAGATAACTATAAAGAACTTTTCAAGCAAATTTTTTTCCATTTCAATATATTAATTAGCCTCAAACCTCAAATCCTTTGGTAAGGTCACTAACTCACATGGTGCAAAACCTAGGGCATAAAAAAGAAATAAGGTCAACTTACCACCTTTTGGTCAATGCTAGCTCTAAAAACTTTTCTCACACCTGGAGGTTAACAATACACACTTTTGGACCAATTTTTGATTTTTTAATCCTTTTTTCACCCATATAACCATGAAATGGTTTTTGACCTACTAGTCTTTAAGCAAGGATTATCATACCTGAGAGGCATCAAAAATATTCAACTTACCCTCAAAATGCCTTCAAATATTGAAACCACTTGGATAAAAATTTAATTAGGTAAACATACCCTTATATGCCACAAAGTAACTTTGAAAACTCACCAATCTTCATTTGACACCTGGAACCAGTCAAACTGTGCAAGTAGACCCTATATACATAATAGTCACTATGCCAAAACACCTTAGAATGATAATATAATCCTTATAAAATATAATTAATAACTTTTGAACATGGACACATCAAATCCAATTGGACTCTACCCTTTTTGGACTCATAGACCTCAAATACACCAATTTTGCAAGATGAACTCTCACTAGGCAGTGAACACTGAGCAAAAAGGTCAAATTGAGCAAATGATATTTAAAGCTACACATGACCAATGTAATGCATGAAACCCCATGTATTTCACTCAAACACATCCTCTACATAATCCATATAAACCTTACATTCATACTTCATGATTTGACCTTATAAACCAAGCATCAAAATTTGACTAAAATTTACTTTTAAGACCAATGTCCCTGAACAAAACTTTTGAATCTTTTCAACACAAACCTTTGGATCAAGCTCATGAACTTTTTTCTCCCCCTTAAATAATGAAATTATAATTATCTATAGATAAGGAAATGACTCCCAATCTTTTTATTAGATATTCAAACATTACTTTTGTCAATGGTTTAGTCATAATATATGTAAGTTATTCTTTTATAGGCACATATTCCAACTTAACACTTTGATTACTCACTTTTAATCTCAATAAATGATATCTAATAGGAATGTGATTATTTTTTAGTGCATAAAAATATTATTAGAGATACTAATTACACTAGTTTTTTCACAATATATAGGATAAGGTCCATTTTATCTTACTTTATAGTCTTCCAAGGTTTTCTTCATCCACATTACCTAAGCACAATAGGAAGTAGAAGCTATATAATCAGATTTTATAGTTGATAGGGATATAGATTCTTGTTTAGACAAGACACTAAGAATTCACCCATGAAGAAAACATGACCACTGGTTATCTTTATATCATCCACACATCGTACCCAATCTGCATCAGTATATGTCTTTAGACTAAATTATTTGCTCTTGGGGTATCATAAACCATATTATATGGTTATTTTGAGATATCTTAAGATCCTTTTGACTACTTTGAAGTGAGATTATCTAGTATCAAATTGAAAACTACCTATAAGGCCTACTATTTACATGATATTAGGCCTAGAAGTAGTAAAGTACAAAAGACTTCTAGTCATGGATCTATACAAGGTTTGATCAACTTTTGGTGAGTCGGCTTATTTACTTAACTCTCATCTTGTGATCATTAGAGTAATCATTGGATTAAAATACAACATATCAAACTTCCTTAGCATATCTTTGATGTATTTTTCCTATGAAATTAATATCCCTGAATAAAATTGGTTAATCTATAATCCTAAGAAGAAAGAAAGTTCTCCCAACATTGGTATTTCAAATTCAATCTTCATAACATCTGAAAACTCTCTACTCATGTTGTCATAATTAGATCCAAAAATTATGTCATCAACATAGATTACCAAAAGTAATTGATGAGTGTCATCTATCTTAATGTATAAATTAATATCAACTACCCCTCTTTTGATGCTTTGGCTCAAAATATACTTGTCTAATATATCATACCAAGATCTAGGAGATTGTTTAAGACCATATAAAGTAATCTTAAGTTTACAAACACAATCATAGGATTACTTGTCATGGAAAAACATTTAGGTAGCTTAATATAGACTTCTTCATCTAAGTTGCCATTCAAAAATGCATATTTCACATCCATTTGGTAAAATTTGAAACCTCTAAAGCTTACATATGATAAGGAGAGTCTAATTTCTTCCATTCTTGCCACAAGATCAAATGTCTCATCAAAATATATCCCTTCAACTTGAGCATAACCTTTACACATAGTCTATCTTTATTTCTTGTGACCTCTCCTTTTTCATTCATCTTATTTTTGAATACCCATTTAGTTCCTATCACATTTTTATCTTTTGGCTAAGGTACCAAATCCCATGTTTCATTATTTACTATTTGATCAAGTTCCTCATCCATTACACATGTCTAATTTTCAATTTTTCTAGCTTTTAATAATGTTTTAGGTTCAATCTTGGATAACATAGTTGTCTTATTGATTTTTATTGATCAACATTCTCCTTTTAGTCTATAAACTAACATTCACATCTCTAATTACCTAGGAAATAAGATGATCCTTTTATATTTTCCTAGAAGGATATTTTGTGTCTTGTCTTACCTCTTCATCTTCATCATCTAATTGATTAAATATACCTTCATTATTTGAATTAAGGTTCTTTTTTTTTTATTTATCTGTAAGTTAGGCTTATTGATTTCACTTACCTTTCAAATATTACATTAGAACTTTCAACAACCTTATGGATTCTCTTATTGAAACATCTATAATTAGAACTTATGGAGGAATATCCTAATAATATGCCCTCATCAAACCTTGAGTCAAATATACCAAGATTTTCTTCATCCCTCTTGATAAAACACATGCTCTCAAACACTCTAAAATGGTTGACATTAGATGACCTATTTTTACATAGCTCATATTGAGTCTTATCACTATTTACTCTAACTTTAAATCTATTTAATATGTATACTAATGTATTATTAGCCTCTTCCCAAAACCATTTGATAATATGGAATCTTGAAGCATGGATCTACTGATCACTTGGATAGTTCTATTTTTCCTTTAAACTACCCCATTTTATTGGGGTGTCTTAGCAATAGAATAATGTATTCTAATCCCTTGATCTTCAAAAAAAGTATCAAACTCATAAGACCAAAATTCACCTCCTCTACTTGGTCTCACACACTTTATTTTTAATCTTTTCTCATTTTCAACAAGAGTTTTGAATGCTTTAAACTTTTCAAAAGCTTCTGATTTCTCTTTAAGGAAATATATCCAAGTCATCCTAATAAAGTGATTAATTAATAACATGAATCAGTTTTTACCTTGAATACCTTGATTTTTTTAGGTCCACATAGATTAGTGTGGATCAATTGTAATGTTACTATCGTGTAATTCACATTAGATTTATATCTTATCTTAGTTTACTTCCCATGAAGCCATGCCTTATAAAGATTATGAGTAATCTTAGTGATTTTATGTGTATGCCTCACTAATCCTTTTGAACTGATCCTCACTAAATTTTCAAAATTCAGACATCCAAGTCTTCTATTCCAAATCCAAATTTCCTCTAATTGATTCATGAAACACTCCTCCCTTTTGGATTCATGGAACACATAAAAATTATTATCCACCTTATGAATATTTATAACTAATTTACTAGACTTGGCTCTTCTGACTTCACATCTTTGATCATGAAAAGTTAGAACAATTCCTTGCTTACACATTTGGCTAACACTTACAATATTTTATTTCAAACCCTCTACATATAAAACATTTTTAGTTCTACTATGACCAGTATCCAAACTTACAAACCCTTTAACAGCTATGTTAGTAAAATCTTTGTCACCAAATCTCACTAAACCTAAATTGTGTTTTTTGAGAGAGATAAACTTGTTCATATCTATAGTCATATGACTTGAGCATCCACCATCTATGTAATATTTTTTTTCATCCTCTTGAGTATGTAAGGTAGTTTTAACAAACATTGACTCTTCCTTTGGTGCACTACCTAAATTCTACTTCTTCTTTTCTTCAATCTTGGATTTGTCTTCCTTGAAACATTTTATGGTGTCAATAACTTGTATGTCTTTTTTACAATATTCCATCTTATATTACCTAGATATTTATTCCTATTGGTTGTAGTTATAGCATAGAACTCCATTTTTATTCTTTGAAGATAAAGTACAGTCCTTATATCTATGACCATATTGATTATATGTTATGTACCTATATTAATATATCATATCCCTAGGTACATATAATTATAATTTTAATAGTACCCATTGAAAATATAAATATAGTTATTTATGTTAGACATTCCTTTTACTTGACCATCAAAAACACAAGAATTTTCATCTTTAAGTTCTTTGTTAGAGCTAGGATTTTTCTTGTCCTTAGATAGAATCACATCTATATATGTCATATATTTACTTCCAAATGATCTAATTTTTTATTCAAGCCTTTATTCATCATGTCTTATAAATTCTTGATTGTTGTTGCTAGTTTATATATTTGTGTCTTTACACCATCAATGCTTGCATTAGTCTCATAATATATCAAGTTAAATCTAAATTTTTAATTATTTTATTGTTATTCAATATTTCATTCTCCTCTTCTAGACATTTGATCTCTAATAAGGCACATACTAGTTCACCTTGAAAATATGTCTCAACCTCTTTGTCATCCATTGTACCTATGATCACCTTCAAGTGGTTAAACTTGCAAAGAAGGTATGGATCTGATAGCAATTTTTAGAGATAAAATAATTGAGAGGGCATTAATTATTTATGCAATAAATTCAATTCCAATTCAAAAAATTCAAACTCTTAACCAATAAATATAAGAAATCATGAAGCATATAAACTAGTTATTTTAGTGAACAAAGGAAACTATGCAAGATCAAGGCACATAGCACATGAATTATGTGTGAAACCCTCTTGGGGGATAAAATTAACTATAAATACTAAAAAAATATGGAATATAGTCCTATAATATATCATAAATAAGATACTTTAGTGAAACAACCACTTTATAAGGAACACCAACCCCTATACATGCACAAGCACCCACTTGCATTAGATGTTGAGCACCCACATAAATAATTCTAATATCAACACCTATATATATATATATATATATTACCTTCTATTTTTATGGATAAATAATTAATAACACCTCTCTTTAACCCTTCACACTCTTTCAAGCCTTCACACACAAAAATGCATCCAAAACAATCTTTTGGATCACTCTGCAGTTCTTCGCTCATTCTCAATCTTAAACGCTATAATAACACTATTATAACATCATAAATATGAAATATAAGTCATAATAATATTACTCAACCTACTCTACTCTTCAATCCATCTACCAATCACACTCACACATCTCTTTTCTTTGCTTGTCAACTCTAGAAACCTTCATCTTTGTTTATGCTCTTTATAGAGCCTTCATGATCACAACCTTCTTGGTCACCCATAAGACATTACTTAACTCTTAATTATTCTATCACACTTATAATAAGATAAATTTCACCTACATAGGTCATATATATCTTTGATATATCACCCTTAAGCAATAACACCTTTCAATTAGACCTAAAAAGCCCTTTTAGGTACATGAAGACCTATTCATCCTTTTAACACTTCACTAAGCAAAATTAAGAACACAAGACCAATTCAAAGCACATATATCCACACCTCATGAACCCAAACCCATCCTAAAATTATTAAATTCATTGCTACACACCTCTTCATATGCAAAATCTATCAATCATTGGCCTTGTACATGAAAACACCATGAACAAACCAAAGTCAACTTGTAAGCAATTGTTCATACTAGATATGGATTGGTCAAACCTATAAAATACATATACATAATATTAAAAGAGTATAAAACATTCTAAAATATACAATTCACCTTGAAACATCTAAACACTATCAATAAAAACTCAAACATCCTTCTCAGGAATAGGGGCATGAGGGGTCTATGAGTTAGCTCTCCCAATTGTATCAAGCAATTTTCTGCCCTAATGGATATGTCATATGCTTCTATCAATGTTTTCCAACCCATGGACTATATCATTACATTAAAATATAAATTTAATTTCCTTAGGTAATATATAAAGGCATAATTACATGTAGGCTTTATGATAACAAGGATTGTATCCCAAGTCTATTGAAATATATAGTTAAAATCAACCATAAATTCTTGGGGTGCCCTCTTAATAAAGGTGAGTCATTTAAATAGTGACACATGGTCACTTATTTATTCAAATTTATTACAAAGGCACTCACAAAACTCATCCCAAGTTTTAATAGAGGTAGGATCGAGACCTATATACCATTGAATATATTCACCTCTCAAGGAAGTTTCTAGGAGTCTCATGGCTACATTTTCCTGGGTGATGTTGTACACTAAACATAGATTTATAATATCAGCTATGTGTTCTACAAGTGTGGTGGAGTTTTCCCCTATTAAATATGGTAAAATATTCAAATATTTAGCTAGAATATCATCATATTGGTTGAGATAAAGAGGTTTACCACCATTTAAGGGTAGAAATGCTTGTAATCTAGGTTTTTCCATTAGGATTGGTGGACTTGTAGGAGGTTGTGTATGAATAGATGTGGTAGAATTAGGATACATGGGAGAACTGAGGAGTGTGGGATTTGGATTGATAGTAGGGACCCTCTTTTTTATTTCAATGTCCAATGGTAATTCAAAAAACTCAATCTGCTTACCTTTTAAAGCTGACCTAATAGAAACTCGATGCATGAAACTATCCTCTAATCTATTTTTTATTATCCTTAACCTTTTAGATTTACTCCTATTTTTTCAAGATATAAAATTAGGTCTCCAATGCCCTTTATATATGGTCCCACCAGGTTCTATAGAACTATTGGTGATCTAGGTCTCACCTTAGCTGAGGAGAAGAGTGTTCATGTCCAAAACTCAAACCTAGTCCAACATTGGAATAACCTACAAGTTGTGGGTTACCTAATGTGCAGGTCAAACGTTTAAATTTTATGGGGATAGCTACCCATATTTATTATTTGAATTTTATATCTTCTAATACTTAAATATATTGAGGTGAAAAGGCTAAAGAGGATTGTATAACTGAAAACTTATTCTAAAGTGGTTATTCACCAATATACTCACTTATCCACTCAACTTTACTCTTAATCACACTAATGGATAATGGATAAAAATAACATGATACATTTAATGGATTATAATCAATAATGTTTCATCTAGAGGTCATTTTTAATGACTAAAAAGAGAGGGTAATGAGAATAAGGATGATTCAAGGCACTCACAATCAGACATCGACTTCAAGATTAAGACATCAACCTTATGAAACACTCGATAACCTACAAGGAAAGATTGTTAGTACTTAGGTAAATATTGGACCTAAAAATATAATATCATACCACTATTTCATATCAAATAATCATGAATACACTAAGTACTAGTTAATAAGGAACTACAATTCTATTCATCAATCAAAATAGGTGTACAAGTACAAACACTGGTAGAGTTTATTCATACCATCTTGAGGGATACCAAAATCAAGAGATAAATTAATGCTTAAATATAATTTTTTAAGGAGAATCTATAATATTATAGCCATGTGAGAGGCCATGAATGAGGCCAATTTGGCATATGGTAGTTACATAGGCCTATCCACTGCCTCATGTGTTAACATACATTCAATGGGTCCACTTTGGAGTTTGCAAAAGATGTGGAGTATATAAATCCCTCATTTTAATTTACTCAATATTTAATAATTCTTAATATATCCTAATATTCCCTTTAATGTGTATGTATAATGGTCCATGAAATTTCCTTTGACTTGTCATAATAGCCTTCATTATGGGGTGTGCTCACCTGGATGATAGCTACCAATGTTTGAAGATGATAAATAAATGTTACCATGATAAATTTTGGCTAATATACCCTTATAAAATCAATATAATTATGAATATTTTCTTTTCTTTGAACCTTCTACTCATATCCATTGCTTGAATGATCAAATAATTGAACTAGGCTTGCAATTCATATATTCTCTTGTGGGGGTTTGTTTGGTAATTTGAGCCACTTGGAGTCTTTTTTTCCTTTTAAAAATAAATATAAACATTATGTTGGATCTTATAAAAACTTTTTATCACTTTTACATACATAAATCCTCCTTTTGATCTCTGCTAAAGGCTCTTTTAAACCTGGTTTTGAGCACAAACTCCATTAATAGAGATATGAAAACTTGTTTTTTCTCTTGAAGTATATTAGGGTAATTATACCACTTTTAAAACTTAAATTAAACTAAAATATACCTCTATGTAAAATTTCAAGTCATTTCATTTAATATAACTCAAAAAATGCATCTTTTGGGGTTGTCTCAACCTGCTTTATGAAATTTTTGAGTGTGTGTAGGTCTAAGTTTTATCATTTTATCAAGTTTTATGAAGTAAAAAGACTTAATTATTTTTTAATTATTACCATTAGGTAACCAAAAAACTATTCCAATCATTTTTTTTCCATTATTAACCATGAAAACTAACCATGGTCACATATTTAGACCTGCTACACACTCATAATTTGTGAACTACGAGACATAGGGAGCAATGAATAGGTGAATATTAAGATTTATAATGTATGAAGACATAATTATTTTTTTAGGACCTGAAAATACCTATAAAACTTATCCAATCATTATATTTTATCATTCAATTCTTTAAGTTCCTTAAAAACAATTATTCTGATTGTCCGCACTTGTATGCCAAAATCATGAATCTTGCATATTTTCCCTTTTCCACATTTTTAATTTAAATTACGAATGTTATTAATCTCACATAGGTTTTTTAAGAATTAAAATGACCCTAAATTTCCTCACAAATTCTCACGTGAGATTCAAACCATTTATCATACCTTATAGCCCTCCAAGAAGCTTGCCTAGCTCCATGTTGACTATCAACAGACAAGCATAAGGCTGTGACAAAAGAAAATGGATGATTACACTATTATTGTGACATAAATAATGTCATGTTAAATTATATCCACTCATTATCACTACTTTTACCAATTTTCATAGCTAGATCATGCTTGTAGAGGCCTCAAGATGCATTTTTCTCAAAACTAGCTAGTGGGTTGCCTAAGTGAAAGACTATTTATGATTGTAGGAGGTATGTAATGAAATATTGTATGATTAAAATGATAATAAATCCTTAAATATTTAATATAAATATTTATCTACTCAAAATTATCATATTTACCAAAAATTACAACCTAACTCCTCCTATAGATGGTCCAAAGTCACAACTTTCTCCAAAGCTATCAATGGTTGCCTGTGTGAAAGACTGGGAGAGTGCCTCAAGTTTATAAAACAATATTATATGATTCCATTATTACCTATACCAAATATATGTCATTAAAAACTAACCTAGGTCATAATGACCCTTTTATACCAAATTTGGAGGTTAGATCACCTCTTTAGCATCCTCAACCCTTTAAATCTTCTCCAAACTAGCCCTCAAGCTTATGGCTATGTATATGGTCTAAAAACATTTTATCAAACTTTACCATAATTTAATTATAATTTATTTTCATGGAGTGTGATTATATCACTCTTTATATTGGCTTCAACATATTCATCTATTTATATGACTACAACCTTCATAAGGAGATCTTCATATGTTGCTTATGAGAGCACACTAGGTTAATGAACTTATTAATACTATTATACATATCTAACCCTTGAGATATGATCATAGTTTATTTAAAACATAATATACATCCTTATCACATTAAACTCAACCTTAAAAATTATTACAATTTCTATTAATTATGCCATTCCTTCATTGTATCATGGTTTCTTCATTGCATATGCTAGTAACCAAGACTTCTCAAGTGTACAGATTACAACCTCTAGGTTGGACTCAAAGAAAAAGAGTGACTTATCATTCGTGGCACCTTGAATTGCATGATACCTTTCTTCAAATCATTTTAGGTTTTCCATTTTAACCTAGCTATATCACTTACTTATGCTAAGGTATCTCACACTAATATCTCTCTTTAGAGCATAAAAAATTAATTTTTTTCCTGAAGAGGATCTTCTCTTTCCACCATTGGATCCTCCACTACACTAGGACTGATTCTTCTTCAGATATTCAACATAGCATATTTGGAGCACCCTAGATATTATTCAAATCATATTTGTATCTCACTATAGTATCTTTAGAGCATCTTCATATCTCACTATAGCATCTTTGGAGCTCACTACAACATCTTCAAAGATCACAATAACATCCTTAGAGCATCTTCAAAACTATTGACAAAACCATTGATGAATTTTCAAGCCTTCAAATTATCTCTTAGCAAAGAGATATTAGGTTTCCTCTCAACATCTCCCAACACCACACCAAGACCTTCCAAGATACTCATGTTAGATAGATCAAGGGTGCTCATAAATTATCACTAGACTTCCTTTTCCATTTGCCTTCACCATGGCATATTTTGATTGTTCATACTCCATAAAATTGATCAAGGACCATCCAATCATGTTTGATAATCATGACAACATTTGAATCAATATTGAATGGAGGTATAAGACTCATAAGGCAAGGTTATAGCATGACAAGACCATGGACTATTTGAACAACCCTCAAAACTCATAAGGATAAGATAAAATCATGAGACTAATGATGGACCAAGACTCAAGGTATTAGGTTGACGCCTTTCTAGGTATAGGAAAATAAAGTGGTCAACAAGCACCCTTCATATTTTTTTTTGTCAGTTGTAGTGTAAGACCATGGATAGGACATAACCTTCCTCACAAAATATCATCTTTATTTTAGTTACTTTTTACATGCTTTGTGCACCCTCGTGGGTTTCTATTTTATGAGTTATAGTGTAAGACCATGGATATGAGCTGGCCTTCCTCATAAAATCACCATATTTTAATCAATATTCCTTGTCTAGAATAAGTTTTTCAATGGTTATGAGTTTTTGATCTTTGTTCTCAACTTTAGCTTTTTCTTTTTTTGTAGATAAAATATATAAAAAAAAACCTATGTTAGCATGTTTTCCTACACTTCCCTCATTCTTATGATAATAAATCACACTTTAATTTCATTGTATCCCTTTTTTTCCCTTTGTCACATTTTTTATGATTTGAAGTAATTTAAATTGTTTCATGTTTCATTCCTCTTGATTTTCCTTACTTTTTCTCTACATTGGGTAAAACAAGGTTGAAATCAAGATGTCACTCTTATTTTACCTACATTAATGAGACTTTTAGACACCATGATCTCTAGGTTATCTCTCTTAGCAACCAAGTCCCATGTATTCAAATGAAATTCATCCTTACCACCCATGTTTGGTTTTCCAAATCTGTATAGAAGAGGAATAAAAAAATTTGTAAATAAATTTAAAATAAAAATCATTTGAAACAAAAAGAAATGATATCCAAAAGGCAACATAAAAATTTCAAAAGTAAAAATCACACTAAAAGATGTGATTCAAAGCACACCTCTTACTCTAATTAAATCTCAAACTCCATAGTTGGCCTCACAATATATTTGAGGTCCATTGGGATATGTTATTCCAATAGATTATAATAGGATAATTCAACAAACTCTATGGTGTTACCTACTTGTTCATGCAAGTACCCAATCTTCATAGTAGACTGATGACTCTATAAGGGGTCCTAAGGAATGGGGAACATGTTGTGACAAGGTAGGTCTATTTTACTTTTCATTTATGTAGCCTTTATGGGATTATATACATATTTAATTTATTGACATAAGACTTGGGTGGCTATGATAATTTATTTAGAGTCCTTAAGGTCAAAAGTCCTCTTATTTTGATAAACCTAATTTGAGTGTCTTGACTTTGCTAAGGAGTTCCTTTCCCTTGGTTTTTGCTTAATTCTCCTCTCCACCCATTTCATTTCCCCCTTGATATCCAAAATGTGATTCTATTTATTTTCCCTTTTTATATATTCCTTCTTCTTCACATCTTAAAAATATGCTAGCACTACTTTGTTTCAATTTTATCTACCCTTAGAACAAAAGAATATGTTTGAACAACCAGGGATTTTTTTCTTTCCATAATTTCTCTACATTTCTAGATATGCTTTTCTTTTACCATTTTTTATTGTCATACTACCCCTTTTTGTGGACACCTAAGTCAATTTCTAATTTCATTTACTTTTTTTAATTATTGAGTGTAGTTGGCTTGTTACTTCTCACTCGCCAATGTTGTTTTCCCTTTTATGTACCTTTTTCCATTGATGATTAAGGATTTTTACTACTCACTCATCAATGTTGTTTTACCATTTTTTCTAGCCCATCTTTATTTAAGGATTGTTACTGATTTCACATTGATGTTTGATTACCATCCTTTTCAACATTTATCCTTAATTTGACTTGGTGAGTTTGAATTTATTACTTAAGGTTTACTTGTTTGAGTTTTTTGGCCTTTAGTAGCCTTAGATTTTTTTATTACCTTATTTACTCTAAACTTTGACTTGGTCATTTGGTCTAACATAACACTTATCACCCTAGCTTGCCAAATTTCTAAGTATATCTCATCCACATAACATCAGTTATCTTAGCTTTCCTACATTTATTTATTTTTTCTCTTTAGTTTTGTATCCTTGGATTTTTGAAAAGCACTCTCTATACCCTCCATGATCAAAACTACAAACATAGCTAACAACCATCTCATGATAAAGGTAAGCTAAGGTATGCATACATTTAATTTTTAGTTATTTCCCTTTCAATCATTTAATTTCAATTATTTTTACTGTAAAATATTGTAATTTTTTTAGCTTTAGCATTGCGTGTTACTATGTTCTTTCTCAAATCACCATACCCTATTTCACTTGAGTGACACATGATGAACTTCAAGTGGGGCATATGTATACACATAATATTTTCAAAATTTATCAATTAATTATGCTTTCTATCTTGTAAGAACCTATCAATTCTCAATATCTCTAAGTTCACACCTTAAAGGGTGTATTAAGAAAGGGGTGGTTAGACCATTGGTGATTTACAAGATTGTTGTCCCTTATTACCACTTTTTATCAATCCAACCAGCTCCTAAAAACATTCCCCTAAGCTTGGCCTCCTCTTTTTCACAATTTATTCATTTTCTACCTTCATTATCCCTTCCCTAACCTAAAACCCTTTTTAAAAATTTACATTACATAGTTAGCCCCATCGACCTTGTACTCTAATTGATAAAAATTATTAGGGTATAGGTCAGCCCCTAGACAACCTAGTCCATGACCTAATTTGTTATATCAAGAATGATACTAGGTCAAATGGGTCTAACTTGTCAACCTAAACTTTTATAAAGGATTAGGGTTAAATATTCCTATATAAACACATCCATTTCACCATTATTATATAGACATCTAGAGTTAATTATTTATTTATGATTCTTTACAATTTTCTCTTATGTATTCTACTTGAGGAGTCTTAGTTTAGGGTTTCTACTTGGAGAATAATCTTGTCTTGTGGAAAATTATTGGATGCTTTGGCTTTTTTTAGTGATCTTTACAAACCAAAAAACTCTTGTGAATCACATTTGGTCAAGGGAGAGATTGAGTTTGAATGTATTCATCTTCAAGGTCAGTATCTCTAACTTTTCTCCTCTCTTTAGTAGATATAAGTAGCATAAGTAATGGCTTTTGAATATATTACACTCTCCATGCATTAGGGTTTTACCTATACATAAATTAATTAGGATTATCTTGTGCATGTTGAATTTTATGTTTACTAACCCAAACTTTGTGCCACAAGCCTTGGTGAACATTAGATTAGATTTTACTTTACTTATTATTAGTTTAGTGAATATGAAAACATAGGACCTAGTTATGATTATTACATAGTTTTTCTTGACTAGAGGGTTTAAAACCCTCCCTAGTGATATTATTGTGGTAATATATCCCTTTTTCTAGCTCTAGCAGATCCATCTTGGTCATGACCCTATGTATCCAATTTATCCACAATCAAAAGTGTAAGTAGGATTTATCTTCTCTGAACTAGGATTGATTTATAGATCTATTACATTTCCCATTGCATACAATACTACTTGATATATATATATATATATATGACATGTTTGTGTAACTTATGGTAATGTTAAGATATTTCCTTGATAGATATAAGAATGAGTATGGAGAGATAACTGATTGGGATAAATTACCATATGTAATGACTATGTACTATGTTAAGATAATGTTTGATTGATGACCAAATATTCCAAGAGTAATGGTGGATGTGGATAAGGTGGAAATACACACCATCATATAATTGTATAGATTTTATATGTTGGTAAAGGAACCATATCTAGAATATAAGGAGGTGGATGATGATAAGTATAAGATTATTCTCCTAGTGATTTTTAAAGTGTTCAAAAATAATGAATATGTATGCAAAAATTTAAATACAAAAATGGGAATGGTATCGAGACTACCTAAGAGTGTAGTGACTATAAAAATCCCAAGGCACTAAGATAATAAGCCAACATACATATCAATGTTCATCCAAATTGATGAGGAAGCCATAATTTACGAGTGTGAGGAAGTTGAGTAGATAAAGAATGAAAAGAGAAAAGAACAAATTAAGACTCTATAGAAGGAGTAATTAGGTTATTCTTCATATATAAAAAGGATTATTAAGGGATATAAGTATCTATTAAGGGATGCATGAAAAATTAAGAATCCAATGTAAGACAATATGATAGATAAATGTAAGTTTGTGTGTTATTATAAAAGAAAGAGCCAAACAAGGAATCTAAGGAAAATGAAAAGAAAGGAGTAAATAAATTAAAGGATGGGGAGAAAGTGGTGCCACATCACATACCAATATCAAAAATAACCCAAACCCAAATAAGAGTGTAAGTAATTTGGTTAAAGATAAACCTATGGATAGTAAAGAGAAAAAGGATGTATAGAGTCAAAGTGCCGATAATAATTCACCAAAATAATATGACTCAAGATAAGATCACTCTCTATATAAAAGTGACTCAAAGAGTAAATAAATAAAGATGGAATCATGAAAAAATAAAATATGTTTTAGTATAGAATAGAAACACAAAATTTTTAAGAAATATATCTGGGATAACATATGGGACAAAATGAAGAAAAAGACAAAGAGGAAACACATGAAGAAGAATTTGTGTGAGTATTATGAGGATAAGAGTGTATAAGTGGAGATATAAATGAAATAAGAAGAAGAAATAAAATAAAGATAATATGAAGAAGATGAATTTAGGAGTGACAAGGAATAATAAGAAGAGTAAGATAATGAGGAAGAAGATAAGACAAAATATGAAGATGCCAACCATGAGGAGATAGAAGAGGAACATGATGGTGATTAACATGTGTTTAACCCTAAATTAAGATGGTTCCATATAGTATATGGTTAATAATATATAATGAATAAGTATAAGGATGATAAATAGATATATAGTAGGCCAATTAATTTTCAAACTTAGATCAACAAGTTTTCTAAATTTATAATATTGAGATATGCTAAAAATAGAAAGTACATCTATTTATTGATATTGAAATGAATGAGAAATAATAATACTTAGTTATTTTATTATGCACATGCAAATATAATATAGAACAAGATGGAAGTAGACTAGATATAGATTCTAGATTAATCAATAAATTCTATAAAATTACATTATGTTACCTCATATTCTTGCATCAAATCTAAACAGTTACATCAACACTTCTATCTGACTTAGACATAGGTTCCTAGTACAAAATATTTATTAGATCTAAATGTGAAAACTTAGAGCCTTCTGGTTTTTCTATCACCTTTCTTTTCATGTATGCAAATCTTTCACATAGGTTGTCACCCTTTGCCAAATAATTTTCACCCTTGGATTGATTGTGGGAAAAATAGTTTACCGGGAACATGGTGTCAAGCTTCCCTAAGGACCCCTCTATTAATGGATGTTTCCTACATATTTAATAATCTGAAGAGAGACTTAAAATTATGTAGTTCTCCCTTACATGTTGGCTTGTGTGTGTATCAATATGAAACTTATGATACACAAGTACATATAATGACCTATCTTTTAACTTGGAAAATATGGCTCATGGAGTGCTTCTTTATTACTTTAGACCTATATATGGGTTGTCTTTATGGCCAATATTGAAATAAGAAAGGATAGGGTAGCTTTTCTCACTTTTGTTAAGCTGTATTTTGAGTTATGAGGTTTTTGATAGGTGAGGAATGGATGAGGGTTAATATTTTATATATTCCAATCCATTTTGTAAATATCTCACAAAAAAAATTAGGTTGACCAAAGGGATATGTTGCATTTATAAATTTGATGACTTTAGTTCACTAGACACTTAGTTTGGCACAAGACACTAGCATAAATGTAGGCATATAGATAGGACACAAGTGTTTACAATTCTAAAACATGCTAAGGATTATATTAAGAAATTTTATATCATTTTGAGCAATATAAAATTACTAGTCATCATAATAGCATATGGTCAGACTAAGAGATAAGCAATAGGAACAAGAGATAATGGATGTGAGCCTTTCAATAATAGGAAGGTTTGAGGAACTAAAGGGTATATCCATTAGAGTTAATAGCCAAGTATACAAGACTAAGGTGATATATATTTCAAATTTAGTGTTTACATTTACCCCCCCCCCCCTTTATTTAGTAATGAAATTGATAGTTTAAAAGAAAAGTAATGTGTACCTACATGTGTATAATGCACCTTATCTTTATATGAGTCCCACTTGAGTTCTTTTTTGGTGACTAAAATACAACCAAGATCATGTTACATTATATAATCAGTGCATTTAATCTAGAATTGAAATAACTTAAAATTATTGAAAGTAAAGAGAGCAAGGCTAGGAGTACACATGTGTATCAATGTAACCATCTTTCCTTTTAGAAATTTGATTGGAAGAGATGCTTTATTTTGAATATTTGGATCTTAGATTAGGACAATAGTAAAAATTTAAAGTGAAAATATTATTTAAATATTGGTGGAAACTTACCCCCAACCTTAGATAAAAGGTGAGTTTTCACCTAACAGTTGAGATTATCTCAATTGTGTAACCTAATCATACTTATAACTTGGTGAATGTGAGTAATCCAAGTCAAATCACACTATAAATCAGGTTTAGATGGATAACTTTATCACTTCATCCTATAAACCTAATATTATTGAGTGATGTAATCACATCAATTTTTTTAAATTTAAACTAACTAATATAGTAGATTGGCTCAATAATAGTCCCATAAAAACCCTTCCTAGTATAGGATAAAGTTCTTATAAATATTTGAAATCTAAAATTTGATTTGTTTTTCAATATAGTGCTCTTTTACATAGAATATGCACTTGTTATATGTCTCAAGTTTAAACTTGGGTATAACAATGGTACCAATGTATATAATGTTTCCACAAGTGTGTATCTAAATCATATAACTATGTAATTTTTGCCATTTTGTAAATTATACAAGTGTGAAACACATGTTACCATGGCATTCCCTCACTAAAATATGAAACTAAGAATTAATATAAGTGTGGATAACATGTTTCCATAACATGCCCCCACTATAATCTAAAAGTACTGAATAAATGTGAATGTGTGGAAGCATGCCTTTTTACATTCCCCCATTGATATGCCTCCCCTTTTGAGGTGAGAAAAAGTATAAATTGGTAATCACCTTACCTTAAAAGGATAATATAGTTATATAATCTATGACTATATCATGTAACATATAGGAGTAGTATATCTAAGTAGATATAACAATGAGGTACATAGTACGTGATCACACCAAATCCTAAGATTCATGATGTGAATAATGGAAACATTTATAAATTGATAGTACAAGCTCAATAATCAATCAATGACACACACAAGAACACTCAAAATCAAATCAAAATATAATGGTCTAAGGAGACATCAAATAAGGCCCATGTTCAAATGTTTCATAATTAATGAGAAATGACTTAGTTAAATGTCCATAAAGCAATACATGACATATTTAAATGTCAACATACAACAAAAAATGTCATATGTAAATGTAACAATATAAAAGCATATAAAAGGGGCCAAAATCAATTAATAATATTTAAATTCTCAAACAAGAAATACAATGTAAGATAAGACACTCAAACAAGTGCATAAATTAAAATCATGGAACATAAGGAACCACAATAAATGTATCATACTATTCCCTAGATCTATTTGTTAGCAAAAAAATAGGTGTATATCATATCAATTACATTTAAAAATATGTAAGCATGGATAAATCCCTGTCTAAGTATATAAGATCAAACTTGATAATGGAAAATTATCATAGAATAATGTAACCTGGATGTATTATGATCAAATAAGTGGACACCCCTAATGTCTAGATAACATGTGTAGATGGAAAGCCTAATATCCAAAAGTGCATAGATCATGAGCGTGGGTATGTATGTATCATACTCAAAATATGTGTTGAACACATGTGTATATAAAAATAGATTATATGTTATCTACCAACATGGAACAAACAACATAGATGTTAAGGAGCTAATAGAATCATGTAAATGTTGAAAATATTTTTGTAATTTCACATTTTTATTTAAAAAAATTATATTTTTAAAATATTTTAAATAAAAAATATCATATGAACTCATCCAAATTATGTTCATATGTATCTCCCCATTTTGAACCTAGTATAATAAACTAATGATACTACCAAGGATCATGTATAGGTGTAATATCTGGCACTATTGGATCTATAATGCTATGTGTATGTATAATAGGAATCTATGGTCATGAAGGGATAATATAAGGAGTATGGTTTCATAGAAAAAATCATTAAATTCTCTATGGTTTGTTTGAAATAGTAATAATAGGAACATATTTAGGTTTTTTGGATATCTGAATATGGTGTAGTAGATAAGGATTCCATGGAATCCACTATGCATCTCTGATGCAATAGTATCTCAATTATTAGACACTTTAGGAAAGGGGATTGATTATTTCTTACCTTTTTTAGAGGATTAACCTTAGAAAGTTTTATAATTAATTGATTTAGTATAAACTTATTTTGTTCAAATGGATGTTCATATGGAATTTTATAAACTTTAATTGCCTTATTAACATGAATGTATTTAACACACCTATGCATTATAGAAATAATAATGTATAGAGTAAGTATCAAATTTCATCTCAATAACATATCAAAAATAATATGTAAGGGATAATAGAAAAGGTAGTGACCACATGTGTTGGGCCAATTTTTAAAGGTAATTCAATCTCACCAAGAACCTACTATGAAGTCCCATCGAATCCTATAACTGATTTAGAAAAAATATGTGGATCATTATGTGTATAACCCAAATGTGTATCATGGTGACAACATATTAAATAGAACCATTGTAAATCATAACATTGTGTATAGATTGGTAATTAAGTTATATTAGATGAATAATGAATGAAGATCTAAGTCATCATTCACAATCTCACTATCATCAAAATTAATATAATAACTCTAAACCATGGTAGGTTTATGTTGTGTATAAGTATTAATAATCCCATATAATGAGTGTTGATAATGTGATGGAGTATGTTCATTATATATCATTTTCACTTTTGGTTATTTTTGAGGATCCTTTTATAAAAGATTGTTAAATATATTCTAATTTTGGTGATCACTAGGTTGTAAACCTAATTCCTTTGAAGGATCATAAAATGTAATATTTTTTTCATCAATAATGTCTTGAATGTTATACTTCAAGGAAAATATTGATTTTTAAAATGCCCTAGGCCTTGGTAATAGTCACAATAATCATTGGCATCATATCCTTTAGGTAAACGTCAACTTATATCAACCTCTATAGGATGAGGGAGAGATATGAGGTGACACTCTATATACACACAATATTTTTAAACTTTATAATTTATTGATGTTCTCTCTTGTAGGAAGCTATTGATTTTTGATCTCTCTAAGTGCATGCCTTTAAAGGGTGAATAAAGAAAGGGGTGGGTAAACCATTCGTGACTGAGAAAAAAATTGATCAACTCTATCATTAACTAAACCCATTACAAATAATTATTATCCAATTCTCCAAGAAATACAAACCACATTCACAAATTTCCCTAACTCTTTTTATTTCATTTGATAGATAGATATTATATAAGTAATAGATGTTGTGGATGTATAATCTTTTCTTAAATTACCCCTATTTTAAAACTTATTATAGATATAATGTTGAGAAGTATTTTCATTGATGTCAAGGTTGGTGTCATTTGATGTCAAGGTTGATGTAATTTTATGTCAAGGTTGATGTCACTAATGTTAAGGTGCATCTGGTGAAGATGCATGGTGAGTGGTCTGTGAGATATGAACTTGTGTGCTTGATGTGACAAGGAAGCCATGTGACAAGAGAGAATTTGAAGGCAACCAATGCCTCTATATTGAGAGAGAATTTTAATAAAATCTAATGATTATTATATTTATTTATGTCAAGTTTTAGGTCAAGTGAGAATTAAATCATGTTTGAGTACTAGTTCCTGAGTGCAAGGTGTCTTGAGAAGCCCAGTCTAGACCTTGTGAGAAGGTGTGCATAGTGAAGTTTGGTAAAGTAAGTAATCACAAGATTTTAAGAGTTTTTTTAGAATTATGTTATCATGTAATAGAATTGTATAATTTCATAATATTTTCAAGGTCATTTATCAAGTTTCAAATGCTTGAGAAGCCTCATCATCACAATAGTCATAGCATGAAGAGACCTTATGAGAAGGTATAAGTATGATGGATTGGTGAGATGAGTACACATATGAATGAATTATTTTATGAGGATTATTAAGCATGTATGTGACACATTATATCACTCATGTTAGTATTAGGGTGAACCTATAGGGTTAGGCCCTACAAATCAAGTCTACAACTAGACCATTTCTAGACCTTGCCTAGCCTAATGAGGCATCATGATATATTATCAAGGAATATGAGGGATTTATGGAAATATTTAATCACGACTGATTTTTTTTATTATGTGATATTGGTGTATATAACATGTAAAGAGGTATTTAGGTCAATTTTAGGGCCTAATATGGTTTGAAAGTCAAGGTCTAAGCAAGTAAAGAGAGAGAGTATGGCTTAATATGGTACGCGGTTCTATTTCTGAGGAAATTATGGACATATGAGTTTTTATAGAGGTATGATATGTTTTTTTTAATCATTTACTTAAATTTTTAGGTCATGATTTGCAATAAAATGAATGAAAAGTGGTTTTGAAGTCTCTCAAGTACATAGAATGAAGGCATGCAAACCTGAGAAGGATTTTTAGGTGTTCTTTGGCATCTGTAACCTATGAATAAGAACCTAAGATATTAAGGAGATATTTTTAAGGGTACTATATAATAACTATAGGATTTTTTCTTAGATTTAATGAGCAATCCTTTATTAACAATCATTAACACTAAAACTTATGTTGAACCTCTCTAAAACCCTAATAATGAATCATTATGAAAGATATTATTAAAAATTACCCATAATGGATTTTCATGGCTAGATAAGTGATTGTATGTTGTATTCAACTCTCTCAAGGACCTCTAAGTGTGATCAGTTTTTTAGGTGTGTGACTAGACTCTACAAGAAAGTGCACATTTCTTAGAGATTTATTATAGCAGTCAGATTTGACCAAGTTAAAATATGAAAATAAATTAAGGTTTTGTTGGGTGAATATTTTGTCATCAAGCAACTGACGACAAAATGGGTATATCAACCATAGTACAAGGAAATTTATAAGGCAAAAAGTGTGGGTTTACCACATCCTAATGAGATAAATCTCTCCTCTCATCAAGGGGAGGTTCCTTATAAATTACTTATATGCTATATAAATATATAAATAATCAAAAAATAATACTTAGGGTAGGATAACACCATCCATCTCTCTTTTTTCAAAGATGATGTTCACAAAGCAAATGAGAAATCCTAGTTGATGACTGAAAACATTCCTCTTCCTTCAGAAATGATGTTCAATAAATAACATAAAATCTCCTCAAGTAGTAACTAGGTCTACAAGAAACCCATGAAAACACAAAGTATTTCATTGCTTCCATCACTAATTCGAAGCGTACGTAATAGTAGAGTGAAGTGGAGCTCAAAGTATTCACCTAAAACTACAATAGATAAAAACATCACAAAGGATAAAAGTAGTTCAAAGTCTTTCTTATATCCTTTAGAATGTCTTTAGATAATTTCCACATACACTTTTCTTATTTATTCAAACACATGAGAGATTATTAGGAAAGAAAACATAAGAAAAATTCCCTAAGTAACACAAATTATTTCAACACAAAGTTTGAAAATAACATGCTTCTCATTCATTTAATAAAATATAATTTACAAGTTAAGATCAAAGTCTCAAGAAGCATCTCAATTTTGGTAGAGTTTTTGCTATCAATTATCTAGAGATGTATTACAAAAGAGGCTCCCTTTATATATATAGGGAAAAGATTTCAAATTTGAGAAAAGACTTAATTATTAAAACCTAGTCAAAGATGAGTCTCCATTGACTTTGGGACTTTTCTATAATTTTACATGTACTTACATATGACAAAAGTACATGTGAAAATGTCCCAAGTCAATTACAAAGTACATGAGAGAAATGGAGAAGAAGAAATTGAAGAATAGTTTAACTTTTGTCACCAGCCTTCTTTAGATGAGCATCGTACATGGTGATGGATGCCTATATTTTGATACTATCTGGTGCACTAGTGTTTTTGAAGATTACCTTAGCTCTGACCATAACATCTTTCACTATTGTGATTGACTTGGTGTGACTGGTTAACCTAGTTCTTAGATTGTCCAGTGTTAACTGATTATCTAAGATATTATCCACTAAAGCCATTGAGAATGATTTCTCCTCAAATTCCTTTCGGATCATACTTGTGAACTCCTAAATCATTTCCTCTTCTAAAATGAATTGGTTGTCTCGATAGGTGAGTCTGCAAGGCAACTCCTCTAATTTTTTCAATAGACTGGTGTTGTTTTCTTCACTGGCATCTTTGGAAGATTCAAGGTCGCTAATCAGTTCCTTAAGTACCTATATCTTATATATCAGTGATTCTTTAATTTCAATATAAGAATCTCTATCGCCAATGATGCCAATTGATACTAGGGTACATTTTTTTAGTGCTTTCATCTATGTCCATTTGCTAAGATATTTATTGGTGATTTCAATATCTTGAGAAATAATATTGATAAGGTCTTCTAACTCTATTCTCATCTTCATTTTACATGTTTTCTCAGCCACCTCTGTAAATAAGGAAATCCCCTGTGCATACATCTTATCTAGGTAATCTTCAAGTAATTTTCCCTTTAGATAAGTCTTTTCTACTTTTTAAATTACAGGATCATCTACAGAGAAACCTCTGGAGTTATCACTTCTAGAGAAAAAGTGAATCTCCTTATCATTGCAGTCAATTATTCCACCTTTGCTTTGTAATCATCTTTCATTTCTCTCTATTAAATTTATGGACCATGATATCCATTATAGATTAAAAATTTATCTTGGCACTCTCATGATTTATTTTCCCTAACTCAACTCAAGAGATGGAGTACCTGCTCATATCAAAATTCTCAAGAGTCATATCTTGTGGGGGTTTGGCTATCTCCAAAAATTTGTGCCCCTTATCTCCATTCATTTTTGAAAGGATTCTAGGCTTCTTGGGGGTCTTAGATTTCACTGGTACTATTTTATCAAAGTCAAAGTCATCTAGAGAGATGGCTTGCTTTTTACTTTTGGGTGTGAAAGTTGATAACCAAGGTGGGAGAGCAGAAGCACTTACGGTAGCAATAGTCCCTGTAGTTGTGTCACTGGGGTAGCACCTACACTACTAGCGGGAATAATGGGCATAGTGGGCATAGTAGGCATAGTATTAGTTAAAGTCACACTTGCTACTAAATGGTTAAAGGTGGAACAATCTCTAATGTTGAAAGAAGGAGATGATAGATTGGGGATGGATATTGATGATCAAAGAACATCTCTAGAATCACCTTGAGGATCACCAAAAATAACTCTAAAAGGGGAGGTAGCTCCAAAAGAGGGAATACTGATGGGAGAAATGGGTGAAGGAGTTACAATAGGTAAGTGGGGTGGAGAAGAATAAATTCCTATATCTAGTCATGCACCTTCTTGTAGAGATTGAGCTTCCATTCCCTGTTGACCCATAGGCTTGTCATCGATTTCCATCTATTCTGCTACTTGTTCTTGGGTGCTTTGTTTCTCAACCCCCATATCTGTTGAATCTAGTTCTTTCTCAACAACCTTGGATTTCTTTGATACAAAAATGATCCTAGGCTTATGGGGCCTAGAAGGAGAAAGAACATCACTTTTATTCTTTGTTTTTTTTTCCGCTCTCCTCCTTGTCTCTTCTTGGAATTCAGCCTCTGATCTTGTGATGAATTCTTTTAAAGTGATCCCCTTATTTACTAACTAATCATTGGTGTTAGCCAATATTGGTTTGAATCTCATCCTCAAATAGGTTAACTCTTTTTGAAACCATTGGATCAGAGGAAGAGGAGATTTAGTGACTTGTTCAGCAAGATACCTACTATTTACCATATCTCTATCATCTACTAGATTTGGAGGAATATCAGTGAGCCTTAGATACTTTATTTGCTCAAGATATAGTCTGTTGTAGTCCATCTTCTTGATATCTTTTATTTTTCTTAAATCTATCTTGACATCTTCAATCATGGGTTCATGGAACTGAGTCTTTCTCCTGATCATGTCTTTGACACTTTTATAGTCAAAATTGGGCCTTCTTTTGAAATGCTTCATGGTGACAAGTTGCATTTTGGTCTCCATTACCCTTGCTTTTATAGTGGTCAATACCGAGTATCTACCAATTTCAATTGGGAATCTAAAACCTAGTTTCTTAAGTTCCATCTGCTTACTATTTACAATAATAATTTGTCTACAAAGCTCCATTAGGATCAATTTATCAGAAGGAAATCTAGGGAGCATATAGGGATAGCCTTGGAAAAATCCAACCCACAAATAGCAAAAAGTAGGGAATTGTAAGAACATACAGCCAAAGTCATTGACAACAGTCCAAGATTCATCTGATACTCTTTTTTATTTTAATTGGGGGTCAAAGAGACATAAAAATACCACAAAAAAGGCATCATTTACCCTCCTAAAATGATGGATTGAACCCTTCAATGTTAGCTGAGGGTAATATTGATATACAGGAGTGGTTTTTCTATCTCCCTCTGATGTCAAACTTGGAAAGGTTCTCATTGAAGCTGTAATGTACACCAGGTATGAAGTCATATAAATTTGAGGTAGTAGACACCTTTTTCAATTGTTCATGCAGAGCATTACTGATCTGTTCACCCCAAAAAATGAGTTATTTCCCCTAGAGGATTATTTTGATGAAGGGATACATCCATTCATGAAATTGAGAAGAAGATGGTAAACCTCGTACTCTACTAAGAAGAGTAATCAAGTCACCAACTTCTATAAAATCACTCCTCAAAAATTTTTGTGGCCATCTGGACAAGTTGGCTCTTGGAGTCTTGAGCTATCTATTGTTGATCACCTTCTTTGACTTCTCAGGATCTTTGTCATATTCCTTTTGTGATTTAATGAAGTCAATCTTCAACAATTCAATAGCATGAGGGCACATGAAAACTTTATCAATGAACTCAAGGTCCAGTCAAATTACTACGTTGCCACTAGCATCTGATATAGCTCTGGTCTCTTTGTTATAGAATTAGGTGCACTAGAGGATGAACTCTATGTGATGTGCCACCCTAGGAAAAAAGGAGACTAGATGGATATTTCTCTCAATTATCCTCTTCATTTTGGAGCTCAAATTTTTCACCTTAGTTCTTTCTATGAACTCGGCCATATCTACATGGCTGATCTCTGTATCCCTAATGTTGTTGACATTAGAAGTGATAGAGGTGATTGGGAAAACACCTTGATATTGGTACTTCATCATCTTTGACTTCTTTAGAGAAACACCTTGATATGTTAATGAAGAAGGATATTGAGGAGAAACTACGATAAGAGTCATGATCACATAATTAGAGGAAACATTGGCAATCTAGTAATATCACATGTTGGGTGATCATGAATAGGAAAATGCACTTGAAAGGGCTGAGGTGAGAGTAGTTTGGAAAGTAGAAGGAAAGGGGAGCAAGCTCAAAAAATGGGGAAAATAAAAAATTCCTAGAGTTAGGAAAAATGAGAAGGTATGCATGGGCAGCAAAAATTGTTGCCCTTGCATGATGAGGATAGTCTTTGTGCATAGGTGGAAAAAATCACCACCTGTGCACGTTGAGTTAGAAAGGTTTGCATCAGTGGTAAAAATTACTGCTAATGCATGTGGAAGATTAAAAGTTTCATTTAAGGGTGGTGAAATTCACTACCCTTGTACATGGTGGGGAAGTCGAGTGTATTAGTATAAATTTTTGCCACTAATGCACGTGGTTCGATGGTTGTATTACATCAGTGACAAAAATTTCCATCGGTGCACATGATTAGGAAGTTGGGGACTATGTTAGGGTGGAAAAAATCACCTCCCTTCCACATGGTATGGAGGAATTTGGAAGATGTAAGGGCAGTGAAAATTTCCACCCTAACAAGGGTGAAATGGCCAAATGGGAAGGGTAGAAAGAAGAGGGTCGAGGCATGGTTAGGGGGGGCTAGGATCACCTCATTAGCAGGGAAAAATAGGTAGGGGAAGAAGAAAAGAATAAAAATCTAAAACTATAAGAAAAAGAAAGAAAAACAACATAAAAAGAGAAGGAAAACATAAATAAATACAAATACAAAACCCTACCTAAAAAAAATGTGAAACAAGGCTCAAATCTGGAAAAAACGTGCTTCTTCTAGCTTACTTGATCATCCAGGGGTAGGGAGGAGGAGAAGTAATGGAAGAATAGATTGAAAAGAGGAAGAAAAGAGATTAAATGGGGGCAAAAATTTCCCCCAACCACTTATCACATTTGGCCATAAATGCCACACATGAAAATTGAGACCATGCAGGGGCGGCAAAAATCATAGCCTCTGCATTGGAGGTTGGATAGAGATGCAGGGGTGATGATTTTCACTACTCCTACATGTAAGGCATTAAAATATGTAAGGGTAGAAAATTTCACCACTCTTGCATGATAGATGCAAGGGTGGTGAAATTTTCTGCTCTTGCATGGAAAACTCAAAACAACATGCAATGGTGGCAAAAATTGCTGCCCTTGTATGTTAACTTAATAATACACCTAACTCTAGGAAATAGGGGAAAATTCATCATCTGGCCGCATCAAGATCGTAACAATTTTAATATTTTTTGGAAAGTTCAATAAGGGGACGTCATGAAATTCAAATGCTACTAATTGAGAAAACACGAGAACAAGAAAAAAACTTGCCTTGAAAGATGAACTTAGAGAGAAAAACATGAAACAGATAAGTTTCATAGGGGTTGTTCCAAAAATGAGCGTAGCTAATTTTGGGAACAATAGCTAGCTCCTATTGGGGAACTTCCATTGATTGAACTAATTGATGGGAGTAGAAACCAGTCTCTAAGTGCCTTCATCCAAGCCATTGGGCTACGGAGTCAAGCCAAGAAAGGAAAAAGACATGAAAAACTAGAAAAAAACAAACAACACAAAAACTATACAAATGTACAAGTGAACTCATCTACTACTTCAAGGATTGAAGTGCTTCAAATGATACCCACTGTGAAGCAGTGAGAATGGCACTCCATATTGATACTCTAGAAAGAAGCTATTCTCACCACAGACTCGATGAATGGTAAATGGACCTCTCCACAAAGAATCAAATTTGTCGTGCATTCCTTTTAGTTCTCTCCTCTTGTCCCACAATAATACTTGATTTCCAATCTAAAAATCATGAATCTTTACCCTCTTTTCGAAGAGTTTCTTCACCTAATTTTGATGTGCAGTAATTTGGTCCACCACCATGGTTCATTACTCATTTAATTTGGTTAGACAAATGATCCTTTTATCAATAGAATTTTTGAAGGTTAAATCTCTGATTGCCTTTGCTAACTTGAGCACTGGTAGTTCTAGGGTGATTGGTATCTCTGCATTCAAGCCATACAAAATTTGGAATGGTGACATGCTTATGGCCCTCTTGGGTGTAATTCTATCTGGCCACAAAGTGTCAAACAATGCTTTATGCCAAGTCCTCTGATTATCATCTACCAATTTCTTGATAATAGTAACCAAATTCTTGTTGCTCGATTATACTTGGCCATTTCCTTATGGAAAATAGTTAGAAGTGTGGGAGAGGGTAATTCCATAATAAAAGTAGAACTGGGTAATCTCATGAGAAGAGAAATAGGCTGCATTATATGTTACAATCTTAGTTGGAAACCCAAATTGAGAAATAATATTTTTCTTAATAAAATTACATACCACTTTTGAAGTAGTGTGTTTAGTTGGAATGGCTTCCACCCATTTGGTAAAGTAATCAGTCGTAGTGAGGATATAATCATGTCCAGCACCTAAAAATAGGTTGACTGTGCTAATGAAGTCAATACCCCATTATTGAAAAGCTTCTTCAATTACCATTGGCTTGAGGGGTAACATGGCCAATTTAAATTTCCTAATGAACTACTAACACAATTCACACCTACGCACCCATTTGTAAGCATCTTAAAAAAGCGTAGGCCAATAGTACCTCACTCGTAGAATTTTATGAGCCATCACTGGTGCAGAGAAATGTCCTCTATAGGCCAAATTGTGTAAGGACTCCAAAAGTTTACCTTGTTGTACCTTATCAATGTAGTGAATAAATACCCCATCAAGGCTTCTCTTATACAAACCATTGTCCCACAAGACATAGCTAGTAGCCTTTAGCTTAACATTCTATTTTTATTTATAGGATAGATAAGCAGGACACTCATCATAGGTAAGAAAATGAGCGATGTTGGAATACCACTCATCAGTAGCAGTGATGAAGAGGACCGTAGACATATCTTTGACCTCTATTTCTTCATTTTCTATTTCCTTAGGGATATTATCAATAATCAACTAGTAGAGGCCCTTTCCCTACACAAGTTTGGTAGGTTTGATGTCAAGATCAAACTCATAAATCTTAGTAATCCAATTGCCCCTTTTAGTACCAAACTCCTGTTGAGTTAGAATGGACTTCACCATTGTATCAGGCACCAAAACCACATTATGTGAATTCAGGATATAAAACATGAAATGCTTCACTGCCTTAACCACAACATAAGCATGCTTCTCCATGTTTGAGTACTTTAGTTCATGAACTTTGAGAATACATCTCATGAAATAAATGGGAGATTCCACACCTTCTTGGTTCTGTTGAACCAAAATAGCTGAAAGTGTATGCTCAGAAGCATACATGTATATTTTGAAGTCTTTGGTGTAATTTGGACAAACCAAAATTGGTGCATGGGCAATCACTTTTTTGATGTCTTCAAAGGCTGACTTGCCTTCTGTAGTCCATCAAAAAGTGGCTTTGCCCTTCATCATGTTCACAATGTGGCGAGTCTTCTCAGTGAACTCAGGGATGAACCTTTGTAAAAAATTCACATTTCTAAAGAAAGAGTGAACTGCAGTCTTACTTGTGGGTAGGGTAAGCTCCTAGATGGACTTGACTCTTTCTGAGTCAAATTTTATGCCTTCTCAGGATACAATGTGCCCAAGAAGTTTCCCTTCTATTACCCCAAAAACAAATTTCTTAGGATTTAGATAAATTCCATTCCGATGGAAGCATTCCAACACTTGTTATAAATGGTGCACATGATCAGGATGATGATTGGAAAAAACTGTTAAATCATCTAGATATACTAAAATAAACTTACCCATTTCATCATTGAAAGTAAGGTCCATTGCTCTCTAAAAAGTGGCACTAGCATTTATCAAGCCAAATGGCATTCTTCGATAGGCAAAGGTGCCCCAAGGTGTGGTGAAGGCAGTCTTATATTGGTCTGCTTTACCAACTTCAACTTGATTATACCCTGAGAAGCCATCCAGCATTGATAACATCTCTAAACTGGTCACCGTCTGAAGAACTTGGTCCATGATAGGCAGAGGATAGTTATCCTTTAAGAATGACTAATTCAGGTTTCTAAAATCAACACAGATACAAATTTCACCATTCTTCCTCATAGGGACTATGTTTGCAATCCATGTAGAATGATGGATTGGGAAAATTATCCTAGCATTCAGCATTTTCTATATTTTAGATAGAATAGTACTTGATATCTTCAAATTATACTATCTAGATTTTTGCTTGTAAGGCACTAAATCATTTTTGAGAGGAATGTCATGGAAGATTTCTTCAAGCTTGAGTAACTTTAGATCATCATAGGCATATGCTAGGACATCTATATACTAGTGGAGCAAAACAGTGAACTTGAACTTTTCTTCCTAAGTACAACATTTCCCAATATTCACCACTTTGGGATTTTCCTTGGTACCTAATTTACTTGATCAAAATCCTAGGAGTTTGAATCTATTTGCTACTATTTAGTGAACCTGTCATATTTGTCAAATAGCTTCTTAAGGGAAACTAGGCCTTTTGGGATTTTATTCCCTTTAAGTTACAAGAATTCTTCACCTGCATCTGCACTTGATTCAAGGGTTTGTTCAAGATTTTAAGGCTCACTGCCATCAAATTAAAGCTTATCAAAGCTATCCTTTTGATCTAGGTAGGAAATGATTTAGTTTTCATTGATAAACACCTGCTAATGACTAGAATTATTAGGTACACTTAGTTGAAATACTAGTTCAATAGTGTACATGTCTCCTTTAAAATTAGGGTGAGGAATCAATAGAGTTGCTGAAATAGTCAGTTCATCAGCTCGGTCATTGAATTCCCTGGGTATGGCAGAGATAATGAAAGCATCAAATATTTCAATTTGATTCTAGACTAGATTGTGGTAGTGGCACAATTTCTCATTTTTGGTTTGATATAGGTTCCTTACCTAAAAAAGTACCAGCTCAACATCACCTTTGGCATGAAGGAGTTTGATGCCTTTGTCTTGAAAAACCTTCAATCCAAGCAATAGAGATTTGTACTCAGTTGTGTGGTTGGTGTTGTTGAACTGTAACTTGTATGAAGAAGGAAAAATATCTCCTTGAGGAGATATTAACACAATCCCAGATCTTGAACCAGTAGAGGATCAACTGCCATTGAATTCCAGAATCCATACCTCATCAGACACTGATTTTTCATTAGATTCTTCTTTGTTTGGAGGGGGAGATTCTTCTACACTTGCACTACACTCCACTAATTTTTTTGCTATTCCATCTGAACCAAAATTTAGGTTGATACATTTGGGAATTTTATCAGGCATCTCATGGACTTCCTCCATGGGCAAAAAGTAATTACCCATGCCTAAAGACTCAAACAGAATTTGAGCTTCAGGCATTGATGTTTGAGTGACCACGTATTTTACTTCCTTCTCAGGGAGCAATCTCTGCATAACACCTTTGACTAAGATCCTCACCTCAGATAGGTCCATGCTTAATTTGCCACCAACATCTTTTCATAAATTTCATCCAAGAAGGATGTTGTAAGAGGCTGGAACATTGGCTACCAGGACCGTCATTTTGATTCACTTCTCTAGAAAAGTTGTAAACGCAAATTGGGCATCTTTGATTTGACCCAAGAGTGGGACTTACTTTTTTTACATATAGAAACACCTTGTGAAAGTCTTAGTCAAAGTAAGACCAAGAGAATCTGTTGCTTTGGTAGGCATAATGTTATCAAAAACTCTAGAGTCTATTATGTAATTACTCAATTTATAACCATTTATCAATAGGGAAACATAGAAAGGTTATATTTTCCTGGGGGAAACAAGAGGAGTAGTGACAAGATTATTCTAGGTGGATTTATTCTTAAAGGAATCATGAGTCACCTTTGAAGAATCTTGTCCTATAGGGGTAGTTTTACTTTTCACGTATTCGGCCAACCTATCAAACTATTCAAGATTGGCTCGCAAGTACTCAATCTCAGTCATTTGAATCTTGGTCTTTTTGGCATGATTAATTATATCAAATAATTGAAATGAGCTAGAGGCAGAGGGAGGAAGTCCATCATCCTGATCTTTATTAGGTGTGGCACTAGTCTAAGAGATAGAAGTAGAAGGTACGGGACAGTTTAAGGTACTTACTTTCTTATTAGTCACCAAGTCCTTTGATTGGAAAGGCAGTGAAGTCCCTCATTTAGTGATAAAAATTGCTAGATGAGGTTCTTCAACTTTTTCTTTATCAGCTTGTTGAGCTGACTGGTTCTGGGCTTTGGTAAAAATAGCATAAGATCCATCAAACACTTCTCCCTTACTTCTAGCTTCATCCTAATAATCTAAGAAATTGATATTAGAGTCACCAGCTGATTCTTCTTCTTATTCTACAAATATATTAGTGTCATCTTGTTGGTCTAACTCAGGTTGGAATGAGAAACCATGTTTAACTTTAAGGCAACCAACTGTTGAATTATCAGGTGTTGCTTCAATGGTAAGCTTCCCGTGTGGAGGAGGAAGGCAATTTGGTTGTCCTTAGTTTCTAATAGCATTGCCTTGATATGACTGATTAGGAAATGTACTTCTTGGCATATCTTGATAAGTAAGAGTAGACATACCTTCGGCCATTTTTCTTTTCAAGGTTAGCAGTTCATTCGTCAACTTTTACACCATAGGATCTGTGGTGCTCGTGGAAGAACTTTTAGCAAATGAAGAAAATTTATTTTTATTGGAGTCTTTTCTGATCTTACTTACCAGGATAAGATCATTCTCAATCTCAGTAGCCAAATTTTGAGCCACAGTGAGATCCATAGGACCGGCCTGTCTCAATAGGAAACTTACTTTAGGAAGTTGTGAGTTGATGAAAAAACACTTGAGATTTTCTAGTATAGGCTAAGAAATCATAGGAATTCAGTTCTTCAGCTTATTTAATTTTACTATGAAATCCCTCATAGGCTCATGAGGTTCCTTCTTCATTTGTGTAAGCTAAGATAACAAGGCATGTGCATCTTTAACAAGTTTAAACCTAGCCTCAAACTTGGCTTTGAGCATATTCTAGTCAGTTATAGTTTGAGCTTGAAGGTGGTAAAATGAGTCTGTGGCAGCGTCTTGCAAAGTTTCTACAAATAGCCTCACCGCTATATCTTCGTATTCCACACCTATCACTCCACATGCTATAGAGAAGGTAGAAATATGCTCATCAAGATTAACCTTCCCATCTCTATATAATTTGGGGAAATTCTTTCTCAAACTATGAGGTAGTTCATGTAAAGGTGGGGCTAGATTGAGAGGACCAAAGGAGTTGCCCCAAGGGCCTTGGACTACCATGATATATCAATTAAATGGTAGGATAACAAATCTTGGTGGGGTTAGTATAGACAAAACCTTACTAGTACTAAGACTAGAAGCTTCACCAGGTATGGGAGATCTGATGCTGGTAGGAGGGAAACTCCTAGTTTGCTAAAGGTAAGATGGTGGAAGAGAAATATCAAAGTTAGTTCATCGCACCAACTCGAATACAAGATCAAAAATACCTTGAGCTCTTTGGCTTCATGTGTACAGTAGATATACTAGAGTGTAAAATAAAAAAGGACTAGAAATGCTTCAAGTTGAAGCTTGAGGCTTCAAAATCCATGTTTGTAATCCCTAGTGGAGTTGCCAAAAGCTATTGGGTGAATATTTTATTGTCAAGCAAATGATGGCAAAATAGGTATATCAACCATAGTATAAGGAAATTTATACGATAAAAAGTGTGGCTTTACCACATCCTAATGAGATAAATCTCTCCTCTCATCAAGGGGAGGTTCACTATAAATTACTTATATGCTATATAAATATATAAATAAGTAGAAAATAATACTCAGGGTAGGATAACACCATCCATCTCTCTTTTTTTAGAGATGATGTTCATAGAGCAAAAGATAAATCCTGGTTGATGACTGAAAACATTCCTCTTCCTTCAAAAATGATATTCAAGAAATAGCAAAAAATCTCCTCAGGTATTAACTAGGTCTACGATAAACCCATGAAAGCACAAAGTCTTTTGTTGCTTCTCTCACTGATTCGAAGTGTACGTAATAGTAGAGTGAAGTGGAGCTCAAAGTCTTCACCTAAAACTACAATAGATAAAAATATCACAAAGGATAAAATCAATTCAAAGTCTTTTTGATATTTTTCAGAATGTCTTCAGATAATTTCCACATACACTTTGCTTATTTATTCAAACAGATGAGAGATTATTAGGAAAGAAAACATAAGAACAATTCCCTAAGTAACACAAATTATTTCAACACAAAGTCTGAAAATAACCTGCTTCTCATTCATTTAATAAAATATGATTTACAAGCTGAGATCAAATTCTCAAGAAGCATCTCAATTTTGGTAAAGTTTTTGCTCTCAATTATCCAGAGATATATTACAAAAGAGGCTCCCTCTATATATATAGGGAAAAGCTTTCAAATTTGAGAAAAGACTTAATTATTAAAACCTAGTTAAAGATGAGTCTCTATTGACTTTGGGACTTTTCCAAATTTTTACATGTATGTACATATGACAAAAGTACATGTACAAATGTCCTAAGTCAATTATAAAGTACATGAGAGAAATGGAGAAGAATAAATTGAAGACCAATTCAATTTTTGTTGCCAGCCTTCTTTAGATGAGCATCATACATGGTGATGGATGCCTATATTTCGATATTGTCTAGTGCAATAGTGTTTTTGAAGATCACCTTAGCTCTCACCGTAGCATCTCTCACTACTGTGATTGACTTAGTGTGACTAGTTAACCTGGTTCTCAGATTGTCTAGTGTTAACTAATTATCTAAGATATTGTCCACTGAAGCCATTGAGAATGCTTTCTCCTCAAATTCCTTTCGGATCATACCTTCAAACTCCTAAATCATTTCCTTTGCTGAAATGAATTGGTTGTCTTGAGAGGTGAGTCTACAAGGCAACTCCTCCAATTTGTTCAACAAACTAGTGTTGCTTTCTTCACTAGCATCTTTAGAAGATTCAAGGTCACTAATCAATTCCTTAAGTACCCAGATCTTGTATATCAGTGATTATTTAATTTCAATATAAGAATCTCTATCGGCAATGACATTGATTGATACTAGGGTACATTTTTTTAGCACTTTCACCTCTATCCATTTGCTAAGATATTTATTGGTGCTTTCAATATCTTGAGAAATAATATTGATAAGGTCTTCTAACTTTGTTCTCATCTTCTTCATTTTACCTATCTTCTCAGCCACCTTTGTAAACAAGGAAATCCCATGTGCATGCATCTTATCTAGGTAATATTCAAGTACTTTTTCCTTTAGATAAGTCTTTTATACTTTCTAGATTATAGGATCATCTACGGAGAAAGCCTCTAGAGTTGTCACTTCTGGAGCAAAAGTGAATCTCCAAATCACTGCAGTAAATTGTTCCACCTTTGCTTTGTAATAATCTTTCATTTCTCTCTCTCTATTAAATTTATGGACCATGATATCCATTACAGATTACAAATTTCTCTTGGTACTCTCATGATTTATTTTCCCTAACTCAACTCGAGAGATGGAGTAGATGCTCATATCAAAATTCTCAAGAGTCGCATCCTATGGGGGTTTGGCTATCTCCAAAAATTTGTGCCCCTTATCTCCAATCATTTTTGAAAGGATTCTTGGCTTCTTGAGGGTCTTAGATTTCACTGGTACTATTTTAATGAAGTCAAAGTCATCTGGAGAGATGGCTTGCTTTTTACTTTTGGGTGTGAAAGTTGATAACCAAGGTGGGAGAGCAGAAGCACTTATAGTAGCAATATTCCCTATAGTTTGTGTCACTAGGGTAGCACCTGCACTACTGGTAGGAATAATGGGCATAGTGGGTGTAGTAGGCATAGTATCAGTTAAAGTCACACCTGTTGCTAAATGGTTAAAGGTGGAACTATCTCTGATGTTGAAAGAAGGAGATGACAGACTGGGGATGGATCCTGATGATCAAAGAACATATCTAGAAGCACCTTGAGGGTCACCAAAAATAACTCTAGAAGGGGAGGTAGCTCTAAAAGAGGGAATACTAATGGGAGAAATGGGTGAAGGAGTTACAACAGGTGAGTGGGGTAGATAATAAGAAATTCTTGTATTTGGTCGTGCACCTTCTTATGGAGATTAAGCTTCCATTCCCTATTGACCCATAGGCCTGTCATCGATTTCCATCTATTCTGCTACTTATTCTTAGGTGCTTTATTTCTCAACCCCCATATCTGTTGACTCTGGTTCTTTCTCAACAACCTTTGATTTCTTTGATACAAAAATGATCCTAGGCTTATGGGGCCTAGAAGGAGAAGGAACATCACTTTTATTCTTCATTCTATTTTTTGCTCTCCTCCTTATCTTTTATTGGAATTTGGCCTCTGATCTTGTGATGAATTCTTTTAAAGTGATCCCCTTATTTGCTAACCAATCATTGGTGTTAGCAAATATTGGTTCTAATCTCATCCTCAAAGAGGTTAACTCTTTTTGAGACCATTAGATTAGAGGAAGAGGAGAGTTACTAACTTGTTTAGCAAGATACCTACTATTTACCAGATCTTTATCATTTACTAGATTTGGAGGAATATCAGCAAGCCCTAGATACTATATTTGCTTAAGAGATAGTCTATTGTAGTCCATCTTCCTGATATCTTTTGCTATCATTAAATCTATCTAGACATCTTCAATCATGGGTTCATGGAACTGAGTCTTTCTCTTGATCATGTCTTTGACACTTCTATAGTCAAAATTGGGCCTTCTTTTGAAATGCTTCATGGTGACAAGTTGCATTTTGTTCTCCATTGCCCTTGCTTTTGTAGCGTTCAATACCAAGTATCTGCCAATTTCAATTGGGAATCTAAAACCTAGTTTCTTAAGTTCCATCTGCTTACTGTGTACAATAATAATTTGTCTACACAACTCCACCAAGATCAATTTATCATAAGGAAATCTAGGGAGCATATAGGGATAGCCTTGGAAAAAGCCAACCCATAGATAGAAAAAAGTAGGGAACTGTAAGAACATATAGCTAAAGTCATTGATAACAATCCAAGCTTCATCTGACACTCTTTTATGTTCTAATTGGGGGTCGAAGAGACATAAAAATACCACAAAAAAGGCATCATTTACCCTCCTAAAATGATGGATTGAACCCTTTAATGTTAGCTGAGGGTAATATTGATATACAGGGTTGGTTTTTTTGTCTCCCTCTAATGTCAAACTTGGAAAGGTTATCATTGAAGCTGCAATGTACACCAGGTATGAAGTCATATATAACTTCAATGTAGTAGACACCTTTGTCAATTTCTCATGTAGATCATTATTGATCTGTTCACCCCAAAAAATTATTTGTTTCCCTTAGAGGATTTTTTTGATGAAGGGATACATCCATTCATGAAATTGAGAAGAAGATGGTAAACCTCGTACTCTGCTAAGAAGAATAATCAAGTCACTAACTTCTTCTATAAAGTCACTCCTTGGAAAGTTCTATGGCCATTTGGACAAGTTGGCTCTGGGAGTCTTAAGCCATCTATTGTTGATCACCTTCTTCACCTTCTAGGGATCTTTGTCATATTCCTTTTATGATTTAATTAAGTTGATCTTAAACACTTTAGTAGTAGGAAGACACATGAAAATTTTATCAATGAACTCAGGGTCCAATCGAATTACTATGTTGCCACTAGCATCTGACACAGCTCTGGTCTCTTTGTTATAGAATTGGGTACACTGGAGGATGAAATATGTGTGATGTGCCACCATAGGAAAAGAGGAGCCTAGATGGATATTGCTCTCAATTATCCTCTTCATTTTAGAGATTAGATTTTTCACCTTGGTTCTCTCTATGAACTCAGTCATATCTACGTGGTTGATCTTTGTATCCCTAATGTCATCGACATTAGAAGTGACTGAGGTGATTGGGAAAACACCTTGATATTGGTACTTCATCATCTTTGACTTATTTAGAGAAACTTCAGTCATGGAGATGAGCCTTTGTCAAAAGTATGTTGATGAAGAAGGATCTTGAGGAGAAACTATAATAAGAGTCATGATTGCGCAATTAGGGGAAACATTGGTAATCTAAAAAAAATTCATGTTGGGTGATCATGACCAGGGAAATGTGTTTGAAAGGGCTGAGGTGAGAGTAGGTTGGAAAGTGGAAGGAAAGGGGAGTAAGCTTATAAAATAGGAAAAATGAAAAATTCTTAGTGTTAGGAAAAATGGGGAGAATGTAGGCATGGGCGGTAAAATTTTTTGCCCTTGCATGATGAGGATAGTCTTTGTGCATATGCGGCAAAAATTGTCACCTGTGCACATTGAGTTAGAAAGGTTTGCATTGGCAGCAAAAATTACCACCAATACATGTGTAAGATTAAAATTTGCATCTAAGGGTAGTGAAATTCACTTCCCTTGCATGTGGTGGGGAAGTTAGGTGTATTGGAGGCAAGTTTTGCTACCAATGCATGTGGTTCAGTGGTTAGATTGCATTGGTGGAAAAAATTGCCGCTAGTGCACATGATCAAGAAGTTGGGGACTATGTTAGGGAAACCAAATTTTCCTCCCTTCCACATGGTAGGGAGGAATTTGGAAGACATGAAGGTGATGAAATTCTCTACCCTAACACGAGTGAAATGTCCGAATGGGGAGGGTAGAAAGAGGAGGGTCGAGGCACAGTTAGGGGGGGATAGGATCACCTCGTTGGTAGAGAAAAAGAGGTAGGGGAAGATGAAAAGAATAAAAAAATAAAACTAGAAGAAAAATAAAGAAAAACAACATAAAAATATAATGAAAACATAAATAAAAAAATACAAAACCTTACCTGAAAAACAACGTGAAATGAGGCTCAAATCTAGTGAAAATGTGCTTCTTCCAGATCGCTTGATCATCCAGGGGAAGGGAGGAGGAGAAGAAATGGAAGAATAGATTTAAAAGAGAAAGAAAATAGATTAAATGGGGGTGAAAATTTCCCCCAACCACTCAGTACATGTGGCCATAAATGTTGCGTGCAAAAATTGAGACCATGTAGGGGTGATGAAAATCATCGCCTCTACATGGGAGGTTGGATAGAGATGCAAGGGCAACAATTTTTGTGGCTCCTACATGGAAGGCATCAAAATATGAAAGGGTATAAAAATTTTCCAATCTTTAATGATGGATGTAAGGGCAGAAAAATTTACCGCTCTTGCATGGAAAACTCAAAACAACATGTAGTGGTGGCAAAAATTGCCACCCTTGCATGTTAGCTCAAGAAAACACCTAACTCTGGGAAACAGGGGAAAATTCATCATCTGGCCACATCAATATCATAAAAAATTTCATGTTTTTGGGAAAATTCAATAAGGGAATATCATGAACTTCAAATGCTACCAGTTGAGCAAACACGAGAACAAGAAAAAAAACTTGCCTCGAAAGATGAACTTAGAGAGAAAAACATGAAATGAACAAGTTTCATAGGGGTTGTTCCAAAAATTAGCATAGATAATTTTGAGAACAATATGTTTAATCTTGATACTTTTATTTTATGTCCATGGTGGTTTATAATATATGTATATATATATATATATATATATATATATATATATATGTATATATGTATGTATATATATATGTATATATATATGTATGTATATATGTATATATGTATATATATATATATATATATATGTATATATATATATATATATATATAATCCCTCAATTATGTTAAACTAATCATCCAAGTTAGCCAGTCGCTAACATGCCTAATGGTAGAAATAATAAAAAAACCTAAGAAATAGTGAGAAGAGGTTTAGGAATGTGTTATCTTGGAATAGGGATGAAACCAAGTTAATGTATATTTTTTTTATTAATTTTAATACATGATAAAAAATTTATAAGTGTTGGATGACAGTGATTATAGTGAAAAAGTTGATCACAAGTTGACCTATCTAGTTCAGATGAGACAATGAGATACAAGGTGTGAGATTGGTCTGAAAGACCAATATTTATAGTTGACTATATTATATTTATATCTAATAATGGTCTAATGATATCATAAAATCATATAAATGCATCATAAGTCTCTTTAAATAGTCATATAGGTGATTGAAGGTCATTATCATCATGACTATGCTTTAAGACAAACTGTCAGTTCTAGGTAAGCAAGTTGCAGAGATGAGTTTGAGAATATATGCCTTGAGGTGTAATATATATGTATATAGCGTAATTTTTTGGTAATTTTATGTAAATTTAAATTGGTTTAAATTTTCAAGATACAATGGCTTGTCTGGTTTTGGTTTGACTGTGTGTAGTGAGTTCAAAAGATTGGTCTATAAAACCAATATTTGACATTAGACCTTATGATTTTTTGTATTTTAAAGTGGTATAGATGTGTAAAATGGTATTTTTAAAGTATAATTTTTCATTTTAATTTTTATTTCAATTTTTTAATATCAAGTTTTTCATGATTGGGTTTTGAAGTGTTTTGGTAGTTTTGAGTGGGTTATTTACAGAGAAGTGTTTGAGTCCTTTTGCCATGATTGATGAAGTATAAATCACATGATGATGTTATTAAGGTCATGAAGTTTATATTAATTTTATCTATTATCATTTTTATGTAACTATATTATGTATATTCTTTATTTTTTTTATAGACTTTTTGTAGGTTCACAAGCCTATTTGTAAATAGTGCTAATGGTGTGCTTCAAGTGGTGGTTGGAGCTAAAAAGTGTCATAGAACTAAGATGAGATAAGTGGGGGTATATTTGAGTGTAATATGTAGTTTTAATAATATTTATGGAGTTTTAAATTTTTTTAAGGAGTTCAAAGGGAAACGTACACTAATGAAAGCACAATTGAATTAGGTATCCTTAAGGCCTAAAGGAGGTTTTGGTATTGTAATATGTGGATGACACAATGTAATGATTAATTAATGGATGAAACATGTTATAAAACCTAATTAAATTATAATCCAATTATTCAAGTATGTATTACCTAAAAATAAGTATATGAGAAAGAGGCTTGTATAAATACAAGACAGTTTTAGGCCTTTTGGTATATGTAGAGTGAAAGCAAATAAAATATCATTTTTGTTGATAAGGAGGTATTTTAGACCATAATATTAATTTATATGATCTATAATTAATATTTTATATATTTTATATGTATTAAAATCAATTTCATATGACCTAATCAAATCAAGAAGAGGGATAGTTGAACAAAGAGGCCCAGAAGCTAGCTTGAGAAGGATAAGAGTGTGAAGAAGATGAAGAGGTTGTCATCATCAGTTGGTTAAGAAACAAGGTGTCCCAAATGTTATCAAAAAAATATGGTGGTTTATTTGGTGTTAAATCATATAGGTGGTTGATGTCTCTTTGCAATTTGGTGCTTGCTAAAGCCTAACTGAGTTGGTGTTTAGCTAGTTAGGGTTGGTACTTCACTAAATTTGGTGTTTATCTTATAGGATTGTATTCCACTTTTTGATATTAATGGTTTTTATTCCCCTTGAGGTTTTCCCACATATTTTATGTGTTCTTATGTTTATATGTGTTTATGCTTGTTAGATCTATATGCTTATTTAAATGGTTCATAATTGCTTAAGGGAAATTGGTAATAAAGCTTTTAAAGATTAATTCACCTCCCTCTTAGTCATTTTTATTCAAATATTTTTTTATCATATTAGGTCCTTTTAATTGGGCCTAATAGCCTAAAGGAGATCCTATAAGCAAGGATGGCTAGTCAAAAAGAACATGATGGTTTCTCTACAAGTAAGTCTTCATTCTTAAATGAGACTAATTATGCTTTTTGGAGCATCAAAATGAGGAAATATATAATTTAAATGGGCCATGACATATGGTAGTTAGTTATGGATGGATACACTCCACCTTTTACACCATCAACTGATGCAACATGCAAGAAGTAAAGTGAGAGCAATTTTAAGGCAATGAATGTCATTCTATGTGGCTTCTTAGAGGTAGAATTAGTGAGTGCTCTAGAGGAGTTGAAGTTCCAAATAAAGAAGAATCATGAACTAATATCATTAGTTAAGTACTATGAATAGAAGACTGGTTTTTTTGAGGAAAGATTGAGTAACACATTCAAAGATTTTGATGAGGTCATCAATTATATTGAAACATAGATGGAGATAGTCATTACAAGCCTAAAGGCTAAAGAGGAAGAATGAACCAGGTATGGAACTACAATGGAATCCTTGAAAGATGAATTAGATCAAGCATCTATCAATTTTAAGACCTTTATGAAGTTTGAAAAGAGTATTGATGCTCTAGATAACATCTTGAGTAGTCAAAAGTCTGTAAGTGATAAAATAGTTATTAGTTTCAAAGAAGACCAAAAAGAGGTAGATCAAGTCAAGGAGAAAGATAATGAAGACAAGAATATCAACATGAAGGAACAAATTAAATATCCTAATGCTATAAGGTATACTAATTCATTCAATGGTTACTACTTTTCATGTAATCATTTTGGTCATAGAGCAAGAGTGTGTAGAAGACCCTGTAAAAATGAATATGTATGGGATTATGAAAGGAATCATCAATAAATATGTATGAATGAGGTGGTTTTATATATTTTTCATAATTTAGGACACATTACAAGATTCTATCCTAATAGATTTACATGATCATCCATTCAAAAAATAGGTTTGAAGCTCCTAGAGTGTAAGAGAGAAGGCAAATGAATGTGTGTGTTTCATAAAAATTTCACTTATATTCTTTAGAAGGAAGAGAAAATAAACTCAATAAAGGTATGGTTAGTATAACCTAATATGTTGTGCATGTGTTGATCTAGATAGTTGTAGATACTCCTTTGGCTTGGGACGAATGACCTACAGATAAGAAAACACTAAAGAAATAGTTGATTACTTAAATAGTAAGGTGGATTGCCTAGAAAGCTAGATCCAAGAATCAACAGCTTCTTTAGAGGATATCAATCCATACTTTTAAACAATCAAGTTATAAAAGATAAAGTACTTTCATAAATCACATAATATATTAAAATAAAAGACAAGAAGTGTTTGTTAAATGAATAGGTAAATTTGACTAATTATAGAAATAAATAGATTGATATTAATGATCAATAAATTAGGTGTGGTTAAAAAAATAGGATGAGAATCTATGATCAATTAGAGGGTCTAAAATTGGTATTTAATTGAGATATAATGGGTGAAAATAGCTTATTATTTATTTGCCACATAGTGACCATCAACAGTTGGGGTGACCATCAATACTTAAAGAAACCATTAGTGGTTATCAATAGATCATCAATAGTTAGGATGACCATTAATGGCTACTGTAGGTTCTAATTTATTTTAATAAAATTGGTTGATGAGGTTTCTGGATAGTAGGTTTGGGTTAGGTTATTTTCAAAATAGAAACAAAGTAACTAATTAGTGAAAATAGATACTTAGCTTGCTAGTTGCTAATCTGAAGAAAGTTGAAAAGATCTATTGGGGAAACTTAGAGAAATTTTTGTAGAGTAATGATACTTGAATATTGGTTGATGTATGGAAACACTTAAACTCTCTGTCGCACTTATTGGTTTATTAAAAGAAGACCTACAAAAGGAAATTTTGATTCAAGAGGCTCTAGTTTTGGATGCAAATGATGATTGATTAATTTTGGATCCTTTTCACCTCCTCTTCCTCTCTATTTATAGGAAGGAAAGAGAGGTTAAATTATAGGTTTAATAAGAGATTAAATAAGTAGTTTAAATTTAGCTTTCACATGCATAGGCTCACACACAAATTAGACAAGATAAATATAAAAAGTAATCTAGAATTAATTGGAGTTAATTGTTTAGGTTGTGGGAACTTGACCATCAGTAGTTAGGCTTAAAAATTGTTAGTTAGGGTGACCATGGATAGTCAAAGGTCAAAGGTTAAGTTTGGTCAAGGGTAGGCTTAGTTAGTCAGTTTAGCTAGTTAGCTAACTTGAACTAAGGTTTATGGTCAAAAGGTTATGGGATAGTCCCAAAAGGGTCCAAGGGGTTGGTTTGAAAACTCTAACAATCATGTGTGGTTTTTTAGTGTCTAAATTTTACCCCTTTTTGTTATGTAGTTTTGTATCAGCAAGTTATAAAATAAAAATGCATTACAGGTCAAAGGTTAGGTTACCCCAAATATGGGATAAGGTGTTCCCCCTCAAATTAGGAATTGATGAGGGGAAGCAAAGTCAAGTGATGGTTTGATGAGTGGGTAATTTGGTGATGAAGTAGGTGATAGGTTAGGAACTAAAGCACAAACATACACATGAAGTGAGATGAAATATGATATCCAAGATTACACATTGATTAGGTTACAATGGTTAGTAAAAATAAGGTTGGTACTAGAAGGACAAGTGATAAGTAAAACATGTGACCATATGTGATGGTTGGGATACACTTGTAAACTCAAGTATCCTAGACAAGGTTAGTGTTTTCATTGGGTATCTAATATAAGAAGTGCCCTCATGAAGACAAAAATTGGTTGGGTGTGTGAGATGCAGTGTAAGTTTAAAAATTTTCAACATGGAAATTTAGTTGGTGTAGTCAAAAATACCCAGGTAAGGTCATTGTAAAATTATGCAAAAGTTAGGATAAAATGACCATGACAAGGTGACATGGTTGGTGGGCAAGGTTGGTAGAGAAGGGAGTTCTCAATTTATGGATAGTTGGATTGGGTGAATGGGTAACAAATTTTGTGTTAAAATTTGTGGTTGGGAAGGAAAATTCCCTAAAAGGTTGACCATTGATAATCATGGTTGATGCTCAAGGTCAACCATCAATAGTCATCATGACCGTCAATAGTCACATGTTAACCCTAAAAAGGGTGGAGATAAAATACTGTTGGGGTTTTTATTTTCTCATTTGAGCATATTTACCCTCAATGAATAGCTTTTGGCATGTTGTGAGTGAATGGTGATGGTTTGATAGTCTACTAAGTTTGTGAGATTGTGTCAATGAGGTGGATCAAGGTGACATGATTAGGATATAGAGGGGACAAGGGAGAGTGTGAGGTCAGGAAGTGGTACCTAGGGTTCTTCCTTGATGATGGTCAAGGAATGAGGTATGTACCATTGTGAATTGATAGATTAGGTATCAATTTGTGCATTTGAATGTTTTATTGTTCATTAGTTTATTTATTGATTGTTGGTGTGGGTGGATTTGACCTAGGGCTAGGTTTTAGGTAGTTTGTTATGTAATTGGAGTTAAAATGATAGGTTAAATGCAAATTTACAATGGTAGGGTAGATAAGGTAGGGTAGGGGTAGGTGTAGGTAGGTTTGTGTGAGCTATTATGAGGGTTGGTAAGTGTTTTTAAGGTGTAAGGTATGTTTTTAATTGCCAATAGTCATTTTATAGTGACCATCGATAGTCATTTTAAGTTGTCACAAATAACTATTCACCATAAGCAATCAAGGATTGAATATCTATGTTCAATACTCAACCATTGATAGGCCACATTATGATGACTATTAGTGATCTATCACCTAACCATCAGTGATCAACTATAAGAATAGTCGATCATCGATGGTAGTTAATTGAAAAGCTAAGTTTGAAAGTCTTGGTAAAGTGTTTTATAGTTAAATTCATGTGTTAAGGTTTGGTAAATAGTTGATAGGTAGAAGGTTAAAAATGGAGGGTTATGGTTGCAGTTTTAGGTCAGGAGGTTAGGTTAAGGTAATGTGTATAAGTCAAGAAGGTTAGATGATGGGCTAAAGTAATAGGAGGTAGGTCATATTAGGTATATGTTATGAGTTTGATATATTTATAATAAGAGATAGGTGAAAGGGGTAGAATTTGTAGGAAAAATATGTTAGTGTACTAAGGTTGTTGCTATCAAACATTGTAGGCATAGGAGTGGATTCAGATGAGGAACAAAGTGCCCCAAATACTAAATGAGATCTAATGTAGGATGATAGATGGAGATTGGGAGCATATGGAGGATGTGGGCCTCAAAGGCATGAGGTACTATCATCATGTACCCCAAGACACTATGATGTTAGTGTAACTCATCAAAATATGGGATCCTATCACTAACACTTTCTTGCTTCCTATAGGTGAGTTGATGATCTTGACTGAGGACATCCATAGGATAGTGTGGCTACCAATACAGGGTGATATTATTTACCACATTAAGAGTGATGAGTGGGATAGGTAGATAGATATTTTATATAGATATGACCTCAATTTTGTGAGGTGGCTTTAGGTGGATTTCATTATATGTCATTATATCAGAGGGATAGGGATGTGAGGTGGATATTCATGATGATGATGATAATGGTGACATGTTATGCATTATCATATTCTAGTAGTGGGAGGTTCCCTTATTGTTGGGGGTGATCATGGAGATGTGGTTGGGTTATACAATTTTTAGGTGGGTACCTATGCTACTTATTCAAATTTACCAAGAATTTGGGGATTATGAGCCCGTAAGAGATATGGGATCAGTGTTAGGTTTGTTCTAAATTTCTAAGCTTATGAGCACATTAGGGTGATAAGACCTATTAGCCTACCTTGGGATGGATTTGTGAAGATGGATTATAGGGTTAGATATATGAGGTGGAGAGGTGACTATGCCCTCTCAAGACAAGGGGGAATATCTCATGATATTAACTAGTATAGGGGCCAACTAGATGCCTTGGTCATTGGGGATGTGATCTAAAGACCATATGCCAAGTTTCCAAGCTAGGTACACTATAATAGGCATACTCTATCTCTTTAGATCTATAGATGGATATATGGTTGGTGAGATCAAGAGATAGAGTTGATCCCATTTAATAGGGTATAGAGGTAGTTTAACCTCATGCAAGATATACTTAGGTCATTCTTGAGATACAGGAGGGAGGATGTAGAGTTTCCACTGCCTACTCCACAACCAATGCATGACTTTATTAACCATGAGTATTTACCTACAAGGATAGAAATAGATGATGAAATTTTTATAATTGGATACCCTACATGGTATTAGGCACACTATGACATAGTCAATATTGGTCTTGAGGATGGGGGTCAATAAGATATGGATGTTGATGCAAGAGGAGATAGTTAGTAGGTTCAAATGCCAATGGTTGTCCTAGATGTATAGGCAATGACTGTGGAGAAAGACCAAACATGAGTGTATCTAGCCACATCATAGGCATCCCTAGAATTAACATAGGGTCAAGTAACCACTCTTATAGGGGAGAGAAATCAGGATAGGTCTCAACTAGCCATGGTGATGTAGGAGAGAGATTCTCTCTGGTAGGAAGGATATGGAGTACTAGTAGTTGTAAGATCAATAACTATGATATCAATGTAGAAATATTTAGCAATGGTGAAGTTGTGGTATTATGAGGCCTTGGTCTTCAAGGATTTGATAGATGAGCCCTAATGGGGTGAGTATATGGGCAGTATTATAGGTGGTGTTAGCACAATTACACCATGTCAATGGGCCACATCTGCAAGTGGATAGGTAGGTATGGGAGGGTAGGCTCCAAGAGTTAGTGGTGCCCCAAGATCATAGATAGGATATGAGACATGATATTTTTATGTATTTTATGATTTTGATATTGGCCTGTGAGTTAATGTAGTGAGATGTATATTTTTTAGAGATATGTATATTTTGTAGAGACTATGATGATTATGTATGAGATATAGATGTGATCCATAAAATATATGTGATCCTTTATTTATGGTTTGTGGCTCATTGTTGTGATGTTCATGTTGATTATTGATGATGCCAAGTTGATTATGAATATGCTCATGATAATGTTGATGTTGACTCACCTAGTTATGTGTGTGATGATGTATCTCTTTAATTTATGTTCATGATTATGGTTGATATGGATTGATGTTATTGATGTGATGGTTATTGATGAATATTATGATATTGGTATGATTATGTGATGTTAATGTGTTGATTAGTAGGATGATGGTTATGAAATTATGAATATGGCATTTTATGGCTATTTCTTTATGGATGTGATCATTTAATTTTGTGTTTTGAGATGATTATAATTATAATTATGATATTGATATGGTTATGGTTATGGCTACTGGTGATGCTTAGGTGGAAAAGGTTATGATGTGAATTTTTTCATGGTTATGGATTATGGATCATAGTTATATGGACATGATAGATGGTAGTATGGTAATTTTATGATGATATTTATGATTATGGTGTTCATGATAAAATCTAATGAGTACATGCATCCTCATTTATATTTAGACATGCAATGGATTCAATATATATGAGTATGAATTTGTGATGGTGATAGTTAATTTGCTTATGAAGGTGGTGATTATGCTAATAAGAGAAGACAATATAAATGAATGTATCAACCAATGTGAGAGAATAAGGAGACATGACGCTTCTTCTTTTTCAAGGATGAAAACAAACTAAAGTTGGATCAGCTTAAGGAACATAAGCTCTTCAAATGCTTTGCATTATAATTCATTTGTTGGTTAAAAAATATGCTTTAATCATATAATGTCAAGTAATCTCAAAATCCCTTACTTATAGTATATAAAGGGGAAATGGATGACGGTGGAACCTTCTTGTGAGACTAGCTTGCCTCTTTTGAAGGTTACCAAAGAGCCAATATAAACAAGTCCATATCATATAAGGTGTATATTGATTAATGTGGAAAGCCTAATAATAATAATAGCCAATTATGGCTTCAAAAATTACTTTGTTATTATTGAATATTTTGTTTTTGAAGATGTCTAATAATGGGTTTTTTACTATTTTGCTATTGCTTGGGAGGGTTGGGGAAGTTGATTGATACAGGAAGCTTCAAATAAATTTTTATGCTTTGCAAATTCTTGGCTCAACCACCCTTCAAGGGAGTGGTTCAAGTTATGCGTGCTTTATTTTATTGTTTTTGATAATTATCCTTTAAGGGAGCAGTCTACCTTATATTGAGCAATTTTGATATGTTTATGCATCTATCCTTTGAGGGAGCATTATATGAATGCTAAAGAGTGACCTGTATGGGTTATTTTTATTTTTCTTTTAACATCATAGACTTGCTTATATATGCTTAAATGGTCACTTTTATGAAGGTAAAACTAAAATCACAAGAAGGTTGATTAGGTGTAAAAGAGGTTTAGGTGACAATGATCATGGGAATCTATCCTGTTAAAGGAGTAGAAAATACCATGAGAACCATGTCATGGGTAGAGTCATGGGACCCATTATTCAAGATTAGGCTATGGTTGTGATGGATAATCACATGATTTAGTTTTAATCATTTATTCCTAAAATAAGGAGATGAGTGTGGTTTTAAAAACAAGGGATGAGCTTAAGTTGGACAAAAGGTGACTTTGATCATGTTTTAACAAAAAAAGGATACAGATGTGAAGCATTAAGGGGTTGAGGCTCTGGGTTCCCTTCAAAAAATGATAATTGGTAAGATCTTGATCCATACTTGTAGGTAATGATATAATATCCAAGCTAATTAAAAGTAAACTTGCCTCACTTTATTTTTTCCATATTGGTGACATGTTTTTATTTAAGGATGAGCTCTCTAATATTGAATTATTGCACTTTAAGGTGTTTTTTATAATCCTATTTTATGTGTTCTTGATAGAAATGAAGATGGGTGAGTAATGTTGAATAATTCTCATCAAGTAGCTCATGTTGGGCTAAACATTCTCAATGATAATCACTCTTAGAGCTGAGATCTTGCAAGGATTTTCAAAGAGAGGGAATTTGGAATTTGAGAGGCAAGATGTCCTCTGCTCCAAAAACTAGAGAGAAATGGGTAACACCCATAGGGATTTGAATGATAGTATAGTATGCTCATAGGGAGAAGGGGATGTGTACATACCAATCCCAACTAGATACATTAACCATTTTAGTTAGCATGTTATTGAGAGTTTTGTTAGAAGCATCCAATTATATATTTGCTTATGGATGATAAGGTAATGAAAAACTTAACTTGATATTTAATGCATCACAAAGACCTTAGACTTGTTTATTTTTTAAGGATTCACCATTATCAATGATAATTTTTTGAGGAACATTGAAATGATAGATGATGTGATGGTTGATAAAGTCAATAATATTTTTGACTTTGGTTGAGATAAGGGGGATAGCCTCTACCCATTTGGTAAAATATTAGGTCATAGTGATGATATAATGATGTCATTATGAAGAATGGGGGTTAATTTCATCAATAAAGTCTAAACCCCGTAATGAGAAGGGCCAAAAATCTATGGATACATAAAGACTATGGCTAGGTGTTTGATGTAAATTAGCATGTTTTTGACATTTTATGTACTTTTTCACATAATCACAACAATCTTGGTTAAGGGTGGGCCAATAATAGCTAAGGTGAAGGATGCATGTAGTGATGGCTAGGAAACTAAAGTGTCCCCCATAGATCTTATCATGTGTTTCTCTGATAGCATGAGAGGATTCATGAATACATAGGAAATGGAAGAAGAGACCATCAAATTTGAATTTATAAATAATTTCCCCTAGTATGTTATAAGATGAGGTGTTTTAGATAAATGCTCATTAAGTATTTCTAGAAAGATCAAAATGAACGATGGTAATTTTGAGATAATTAAAGGTTTATTGATACCAAAGTTTAGGTTGGGTCTCTTCCATGTTAAATATTGTGGGAGAGTCTAATTTGACATAATATGGATGGTTAAGTTGGTGGATAATGATAAATACCATAGATTTAGAAGATGTAGATAGGATCTGAGAAGTGAGGGAAGCCATCATATCGATAAACTTATTTGTTGATCACGGTGTGGTTTGGATATGGTAGTGTTCAAATGATGTTAATAGGATGTTAAATAATTATTTTTAATATTATAAAACATCATTATTATATTTTCAAGGGCCATTGATTTAATTAAACACAATTTGGTAGTCACCAAATATGTTGATTATTTTGACTCCCAAGGTTGATGTAGTTTGGAGGCCTATCACTAAGGCTTTATACTCAGCCATGTTATTGGTACATTTTAAATATATATTTAAGTATAAAGGAATAGGTTCATAATTAAGGGGCATAAGGATGATGTCAAATCCCCCACCATGTTGAAATTTTGATCCATCAAAAAACATGGTCACTTGATAGGTAAAGCCCACTTGAGAGAGTGTCATAATAGACTCATCAGGAAACTCAAGAGGAGGAGGTTGATCATCAACTAAGGGTGTTTTGGCCAATTTTTCAATAATTATTTTACCTTTAATTGACTTCTATTATAGAAAATCAATATCAAACTTAGCCAAAATCATGAGCCACTTGACCATACATTGGTTTTGGTATGGCTTGAAGTGCATATACTTGAGAGGGTTGGTATTAGTTATGACATTTTTTTTGGTTCAAAAGGTATTGGTAAAGATTTTTGGCCATGAAAATAAAGGTGAAAAAAAGTTTCTTAGTATGGGTGTATAGACTTTCATATTCTACAAGCATGCAGCTAATGTAGTAGATGGATTTCTCTTTATGTTGTTCATCCTAATGAGAAAACATTACCCCTAAAGAGTGGTTGGTGGTGGATATATAAAGGTAAAAAGGTTGATCTTCCTTGGGAGGAATAAGGATAGGTGGAGACAAAAGGTAATTTTTAAGTGAATCAAAGGCCTTTTAATAGTCATTACTCCACTTAAAATATGCATCCTTATTTAGAAGGTGATGAAAAGGTTGGCACCAATCTGAGAGATGAGAGATAAAGTGATAAATGGATTAGAGCTTCCCCTACAAGATATGGAGTTACTTGATGTGGATAGGAGGAGGCATGTCAAGTATTGCTTTGATTTTGGCCAGATTGACTTCGATTCCACAAAGGGAAATGATAAAACCAAGGATATTTCCTAAGAAGACCCTAAAAATACACTTCTTAAGGTTAAGGTGGACATGGTAATGAATGTGTCACTCAAAGATAATCTTAATAATAACCAAATGGTCTTTACAACATTTATATTTACCAAGAATGTCATCAACATAATCTTCAACAATTTTGTGAATAAGGTCATGGAAGATGTAGGTCATTACATGTTATTAGGATGCACTATCATTCTCCAATCCAAAATGCATGACCCTATATCAAAAATTCCCCCATGGGGTGATGAAGGCGATTTTGTGTTAATATTCAAGGGTAATTAGGATCTAATTGTAACCTGAGAATCTATCCATAAGAGATAACATATCATGGCCAACTATAAGATAAACTAGCTAGTCAATGTTTGGTAGAGGAAATTTATCCTTTTGTTAAGCAAGGTTGAGGTCATGAAATTCCACACAAATGTGTAATCCCCCTATGGATTTGGTGATAGGTATGATATTGGATACCCACTAGGGATAGTTAATGGGTTGAATTAAAATGATGGATACGAGATGTTGAAGCTCTTTTTTGATGAGAAAGGATATGAAAGGGTGTATTCATAAAAAAATTTACCTAATTGGATGGGCATCATGGTTAGTCACTTTTATGGGTAGTGAGGGAGGGGTTGATTTATGGCATATCGCTATAAAACCAATCATATGATATTTTGAGATCTTGTAGGAAGGAGGAGAAGTCCTGAAGCTCCTTAGAATTTAGAGATTAGCCAATTTTGATAATGTGTTGGTTATCTAGAGTGCCCAAGTTTATATCCATAGTAGATTTTTTCAACATGGTCAAAGTCTCAAGAGGAAGAGATTTTTGGATAGAGGAATCTTCTACACCAAGATAGGTGAGAATGAAATTGTCATCCTAACATCAAATTGTATAAATGGTAGGAGAGTTGTCTCCTATATTCTCATCATGGGTCAAAAGAATGGTTACAGTCACCCCATCCTTTTGATAAGTTAGGGTTTCAATATTGATCATGTTGATGAAAAAAAGTTAGGGGGGATGATGTCAAAATCCTTAATTATCGATGGTAGAGTGGATGGTGAGGATGGGATGTCCTCATCAATGATGGTAATGGGAGGAGGGTTGGTTTGTTGTGTAGGTGGCATGAAATCAAGTCCATGATTTTCATGAGGTTTTCAAGTTTTAATGAGAAGCAACTCATGTGGCCCATGTTCATACTAACCTAGACCAAATATTGTTCAAGCACACCTATAAAAATATGTCTGGGAAAACTTTGGTTTATCTAGATAGGAGAAACTGGAGGTAAATGGTCAAGGTGAGATAGAGGTGGAAAAAGTGTTAAGGGGTTTATCAATTCCCCCATAGATGAAATTAGTTTGATAAGTTGAGTGTCCTAAAGGAATAATGTTTCTAATATTAGGTTCATATCCATTTTATTGGTCAAGATTCCCATACTCTTGAGGAGTAATAAAATCATAAAGGGTTAAAAAGTGATACTCCCCCAATGAAAGATGTCTGAATGTTGATTCCAAAGGGTCTGTTGTGGGGATTTGGGTAGAAGAGATGAAAGAACTAGTGGATGCTTTGATGGTATAATAATATGGGGCTTCATATTTTTCTAGTGAAGGTTTGTTGGATGGGAGAAGGATAATGTTGTTGGGTCGGTATATCATATTGCATGATGTAAAGGGACTAGGGTTAGCTTGTATGGTAATAACTTGACCCTTATGTTCAAATTTGATGCAATGGTATAGCGTGGATCACACACAACCCATGGAATGGATCCAAGGGAATCCTACCAAAAAATTTTAATGAAACTCCCCTTCTACCACATATAAGATCTTAGGAAGTGTGTGGGGTCCTAGATATATGTGAAGGATAATAGTTCTTAGAGTCATGACCATGGTTTAATTGATTGGTCAGAGTACTACTAATATTTTTGACATGATGTTCTCAAGTAATTTGAGTTGGTTTTATATGTGGGAGGAGATAATTTTGATACTCTCTACCCCATCAATCGTAACCCACTTGATGTGGGTTTGGTTGATATACATGGTAATGAAGAGGGGAAGATTGGGGTCATATATATGGATGGAGGGTATTTCCAAATCCTTGAAGGTAACAAGGTCTAAAAAATGTAGATCTCTAATAAAATTTTCTAAAGTTTGAGGGTCTTCTAGCCTAACCTCTATATATTATAGTTCTTTTATCATTGATTGGCAATGATGAGGTGAGGTATTGATAAATTCATAAAAACTCATCTTCACCGATGTTTGGTGAATCTATTTCAAAAATACTCATTGGATTGATTCAGATAGGTTGGATTGAGAGGGACCAAAATGGACACTTTGGGTTTGGTTGAAGGTGGTTAGTATTGGTTAGGTGGTTGGGTGGTGGAAGAGGTATATGTCTATTGAGTGGAGACCTTTGTCTTTCCATTATACTTTGGGTGGTCTTATGATCATGTTACCACATGAAAGGTGTAGATTGGGGGAGGAGGAAAGGTAGAGGATTGCTTCACTTCCTCTACACTCTGAGGTGAGAGTGAAAGATTAGATAGATGTTGGTCAATGGCTATTGGTTATTGGATTGGTGGTGGGCTTAGATTAGGCTCATCTGATAATAAATCATCCTCATGATACAACCTATTAACTAAGGCTTGGAGATCCTTATAGTTATTTGTATCATGCCCATGTGTCCTATGGTATGAACATACTAATTTATCATTGTACAAAGATGGTTTAGGATTGTGTGGGTCAAGTGGTCTAACAAGTGGTAGGGTTAACCAAGATGTTTGGAATAACCTCTATAATATGGTTGATTAATACTTAGGAAATGGTGGAAAATGAATAGGGGTCTTGGTTTTGTCAGTTGAGGTGAAAGCCCTTTTAGGATTGGGCTTAGTGGTATAGGTTTTGGGTAAATGAGCATTCTTGGTGGATGGTTTCGGTTTTAATAGAGAGGTTGATAGTTTGGGGTTAGAATGTTTTGGGGTATACATTTGGGAGATATGATGTATGTTCATGTGGGGTTCAATTAAAATAGGTGTGGATCAAAGTAGGAGGGATGGCATAACCAAAAGTGGTGGATGGGTTTTTATTGGGATGATTGGTTTCCCAATTAAGGTAGAGGGATGAGGTCCCAAAATAGAGGGTAAAGTAGAGAGGGGAGGTAGAATTTTGGTTTTTGGGATTTTAGGTGGTTTACCTTGTTTGTTGTCTTATTTGGAGTTTTATTTGATAGGTTTAATGGTCTTAAATCCAACTTTCATGATGGGTGAGTATTGTTATGAGTAGGAAATATGCCAAGGTTCTTGGTGGGTTTAGTAAAAATAGTGGAAGGTGATTTGGCTACGTTGGGTGAGTTTGGTTTTGATGGTGTTGTTATAGTTGCATGGGTAGAGGTGTACAATGGTTGGGTTGTGTTGATAGTGGATTTGATAGTGGTAAGGGTAGGTTTTTATAATAAATAAGGCTCTTACTTAGTTCTATAAAGAAGCCTAAGATGTTTCCAAAAGTTGGCTCGATCCATGTTAGGATTAGATATTAATTCTAAGTTTTTAACTAGTCTAGAGAAGGTTTTATAGATGGGTCTAATCCCTCTTGTATTGGATTCAAAGTATAAGCCTAGGGGTTGAGGGAGAGGAATGGTTACTTCATCTATTTCCTAACTACCAGGTTCTAAGGGTTGAGGGGGAAGAATAGTTACTTCATCTATTTCTTGATTACTAGGTTCTAAGGGTTAAGGGAGAGGTACTTCCTTGATGGAAGGTGTAGGCAAAGGGGTTTCTTCCCTAGGATTTATCTATAAAGGAAGAGTGAATTATTATATGATTGAGGAGAATAATAAAGTGGGAATGGTTTCCTCTTCTGATGTGCATATCAGAAGAGAGGTTAGTAAATCCATTACCTCAATAAGTGGAGCAAGGAAAGAGATGATTCAGTTGACTATCTCCTTAGTATTAAGTTCAATAAGAGCCATGTTGATAGTATGGGCCTCATGATCATGAGAGTATTTTGATTTGTTTTCTTTATTGGTGAAAGGGGTGTGGTTGGGAAATGATTGTCTAAAGATGTTAAGTGATTGGTTTGGGGGTGTATTTGGATTATCCAACATAAGTTCCCCCTTGTCAATGAGAGTTTGTACAATGTTCTTGAATGTATTACACCTAATAACATCATGTCCAATGACACAGTGGAAGTCACATAATTCATTCTCCTTATACCAATTAGGGACAAGATGAGAGGAATTGAATTACTTTAGAGGATTGATTAGGGGAAGATTTATGATATTGGCCTTTAATAATTTATCCAAAACCAAAGAATATGACTCTCCAAGTGGAGTAAATTGATTATGGGTGTTGTAGTTTGGGTTTTTGGTGTTTTGATTGGATGAATTGGAAGAGTTAGATTGGTTGACAATAGGCAGAGGGGTCATCTTAAGGTTAATTGCATTCATGGTTCCCTTATTTTTGGAGTTTGTGTAAGTCTGATTGTTTAATTTACAGGAGGAAGCCTTATTTGATTTGGATGTGGAATTCTTGTTTCTCAATTTCAACTTTCCATCATCAATGGCTCTATTTTATAATTTCTATGACATGGTAAAATCTTCATCAAAGGTCCTAAATATTTGAACCCATAAAGTAGAGGAAATGTTTTTGGCACATGCTTAAGAAAAGATTTTAATTATCTTAGGTTAGGGTAGGGATAAAGAAAGTTAGTTTATCAAGCTCCTCGAATGGGCCACAAAATCAACAATAGATTCATCACCAAATTGATAGATGGAGTAAAGATCAATGATGGAGACTTTCTTAGAGATGTTTATGGAAAAATGATCTAAGAAAATCTAAGCTAGTTGGGAAAAATAAAAGATTGATTGATTTGTAATATAATTGTAACAATCTAGTGTTAGACCTGATAGAGACATGGGGAAGGTATGAATAAGGAGAGCATCATCATAGTTAATCATATAGAAAAAATTCTTAAATTCTTCTAAGTGATGTTGAGGGTCCTCCTTACTCTGAAACTTTGAAAAATTCAAAAGTTCCCATTGAGGGGGATATGGTCAAATCGGGATAGATGGGTGAATTATTTCATTATATATTTGGTCATATGATAAAATATTATGAGCTCCAAAAATGGATGAATCCAAAGTAGTCATTTTGTCTATTAATATTTTGACAAGGTTAGTTTGATGTTGTACAACCTTGTAGTTATAAGGTAGGATATGTTGGGTTTGGGTAGGTGCCACATATGTATATTTGGTGGGGGGGTTGAGAGGCAGCCACATATTAGTATGTTGACATAGGTGGTTAGGATGATGCCACATATGAATACATGGAGATAGGTGGTTCGGTGGAAGGTAGAGGTACATACCTTTATGATTTAGGTATGTAGCTCAAGTTTGGTGTAATGGGAACCTATTAAGAGATTAAAACAAGTTGGGTAGAAGTTAACTTTGGTATTGATGGGTGGAAGGGTAGAAGGTATGAGAACCATAAATCTCTAGAATGGAGTGGAGGTAGGTAGGTTGGAAATGAGAAGATAGGTGGTGATACCAGTAGAGGGTATCTTATGGTAATGGAAGTGTTAGAGTCCAAAGGTTGAGTTTTTCCTATACTAGGAGGTTTTTTTAGTTAGGGAAGAAGGTGCTTGGGTGTTGTTTAGTTGAGTGGGTTGGTTTTAGATGGTGGTATCGATAGGGTTATTAGAAGAGGATGATGCCTAGGTGACTAGAGGTTAGGTGGATATGGTGGCTATAGAAGTGTCACCCATAAGGTGGGATGGCATGTCATATGGTTGGTCAAAGGGTAGAACTAAAGTAGGGGTATGGTGGGATATGGTGTTAAATTAATACTAGAGGGCTAGGGGTTTATTGTTTAGAAAGGTGGAAAAATCCACATTGCCTTGGGAAATTGTGAGGGATGGTACAACTCCCATAAGAATGAGAACTCTTTGCATCTTATAAATACTCCATATATGAGGGAGAAGAAGAAGATATATGATTAGGAGGTGGGCCTTGATTTGTTTGGTTTCTTAGTTGTTGCCTAGTTAAAACCATGCAGATAAGGAAAGGAAAAAGATACAAGAAAAATCACAACTCAAACAAAGAGAAGACAAGAAAAGCCAAGGAAATGAAACACACACTAAATCATGTTAAATCCTAAGGTTTATTTTAATATCTCTTGTGGATTATGCCTTAAGCTTTAAGAACTGTATGACTCAACTTGGATTGTAAAGTAGGTAATAGAAAAGAATTCTATAGTTGGTTTTAGCTTGTGTTTAGGATCTCAAATGGATATGTGTTAGAAATCAATATGTGTCTTCATATTATATCCTATCCCCTCACTTCACATACCTCAACAATAAGGGTGTTAGGTTCTTATCCAAGATATATCAATTGCTATAAATTATACTCAACTAGAGAGATGGGTTGATTCTCCCCTTGGTGATGAAATCTATGTAGGATGGCTAGGAAAGGTGATCACTAGGTAATGAAATCCTAGTTGGGAATTATGTCAATGTTTGATGTTTGATTAAGTATAAGTGGTTTGGTATTTTATGTGTGATAAGAATGAATCTATGATTAATTCACTCTATTAATTAAACTATGTGAGCTAAAATAATCAAGCAAACAATGGATACAATCAATTTTAAGCCCAAAGTGAAAATTTGATTTAACTATATGGGAAAAAAGATGAATAATAAGCACCTAGATGCAACCATGAACCCAATAAAATACTCAAGGGTCCCATCGTGCATGCAAAATGTTTCAGAGAAATTTTGCTTATATTCTTTGGAAATAAGAGAAAAGAAACTTGAGAAGGGTATAGTTAGTAGAACCTAATATGTTATGCACGTATTGATCTAGATGGTTGCAGATACTCCTCTTTGGCTTGAGAGGAATGACCTACAAATAAGAAATCACTAAAAAAATCATCTATTAGTTATATAGTAAGGTGGATTTCCTAGAAAGATAGATTCAAGAAGCATGAGCTTCCTTGGAGGTTGTCAATCCATGCTTTTAAACAATTAAGTTTTGAAAGATAAAGTACTTGCATAAATCATAAAAGATACTAAAATTAAATATAATAAGTTCTTGATAAATTAATAGGTGAATTTTACTAATTATAGAAATAAATAGCTTGAAATTAATGATAAATAAATTAGGTGTGGTCCAAAAAATAGGGTAAGTCTCTATGATCAGGTAAAGGGTCTAAAATTGGGATTTAGTTGAGATCTAGTGGGTGAAAATAGCTTTTTATTTATTTGCCACATAGTTACCATCAATGGTTGGGGTGACCATCAATGGTTAGAGAAACCATTGATGGTTTTAGATAGATCTTCAATGGTCATGATGACCATCGATAGTTACTATGGGTTCTAATCTGGTTCAATAAAATTTGTTGATGAGGTTTCTAGAAAGTGGGTTTAGGTTGGGTTGTTTATGAAATAAAAACAAAGTAACTAATTAGTGAAAATGGATACTTAGCTTGCTAGTTACTGATCTAAAGAAAGGTCTATGGATATTTTGGTGAAGCTTCAAGAAATTTTGGTAGAGTAACAATACTTGGTTATTGGTTGATGGATGGTAGTAATTAGAATCTCTATTTCACTTGTTACTTTGTTGGAAGAAGACCTGCAAAAGAAAATTATGAATCAAGAGTCTCTGGTTCTAGATGTGGATGATGATAGATTGATTTTGGATCCCTTTGACCTCCTTCTCCTCTCTTTTTATAGGAAGGAAGGAGAGGTGAAATAATAGGTTTAAAAAGAGGTTCAACACATTGTTTAAATTTAGCTTTCATATGCATTAGCTCACACACAAATTATATAAGCTAAATATAAAAATCTAGCTAGAGTTGATTGCTTAAGCTATGGGAACCTGATCATCAATGGTCAAGTCTAACCATTAGTGGTTAGGGTGACCATTGGTGGTTAACGGTCAAAGGTTAAGTTTTGTCAAGGGTAGGCTTAGTCAGTTTAGCTATTTAACTAACCTAAACTAGGATTTGTAGTCTAAAGGTTGTTGGATAGTCCCAAGTGGGTCCAATGGGTTAGTTTGACAACTAGAACCATTGTGTATTATTTTCTATTGTCTAAAATATGGAAACCAAAGAAAATCAAGGTAATTCATGATCATTCTACAAGCTCAAATGGACTATTTATTATGGTAGAGCATACTTGATATGTGAAATCAATTTAGGAATGTCTATCATTAGGTCATATTGATGATCAAATGGTTGATGAAGAGGTCAAGCCTATAGTTCCAATCAAGCCTAAAAGGATACTGAAGGATATTCAATCTTGTGAGAACATGTAGATTTATGAATCTCTTGATTTTATGTTATTTTAGTGCCCTTGGAAAGGAGTGAATCCATTAGGCTTCATGGAGACACTCTTTAGTTAGCACAACCATGTTGGATGCTTAATTTTAGGTGGAACTATTTAGGTTGTTGACTGAGCCTGATCTATGTTGAGAAGTGGTCTTCTAAGCTAAGTTCATTTTAAGGAGGTATGCATGGAATAAGGGGGAGCATGTTCTTGTAAATCTTCATATTATGTGTGTTGAGATATTTTTGTAATAAGGTATGGTTTCAAAAGTTATATCATCTATTTTAGACAATTAAAACTAGCCACAAGTGGCTTTTGACAAAACTTTAGACCAATTCTTACCAACCATTGCAAATTGAGCCTAATAATCACTAAACGTCCCAAATTTTATTACACATCATTCATCAAAGCTTAGAATATCATTAAGGCATCCCTAATTTGGGTATCCTATCATATGCAACCATAAAATCTTATGGATAAATCCCTAAGCATCATGTAGCATCACAACAATCAATTTGGCTTATAGACCTATTGAGTGGGGCACATGACCAAATATTAAATCTTGAAAGAGTTAAAAAGGTAATCATAATTAATTAACAAGGTAAAAAAATTAAATGTATATTTTAATTATCCATGTTCAATTAATTAATGTTATAAAAAGGAAATTTAAAAATATGAAATATCCTAGCCTTCATGATTACCTTTATGAGTTGTCAATCCCTTTGTACATATCCTAAAATATATCATTTTGGAGATTCATGCATATTCATTCCAAATAATGAGTAATTGACACTTATTAACTCTACTAGGGTTATATTTAGCTCAAATAGGTTAGTTTTGAAATCATTCCATGTTTAAACCACACCTTAACTAACCTTAGGTTGGGGTTAGTTCCTAAACCTATAAATACAAGCCCTTGCCTATTGAATTCTAAAATTGGATATTGTAGAGTTATAATGCAATTTTTGTTGCATGAGATTCATATTAATAGTGTTATAATTACAAAATATTGAACCAAGCTACACCAATCCATTTCAAAGCCAATGTTGGCAAGGAGAGAAGGAGCCTACAAACGTCCATTGCCAAAGACTCTTTAAAGCACAAACCGAGCAAGCCACTCAACAATTCATTTAGATATCCCAAGGAAGGTAAAGGATTCATTGTCTTTTGCATTTTTATTGTGATTTAATTAGTATTTTTTTCATTATGCTTACCCCTAAGATTTGGGCTTGTAAGTGTTAGTGTTATTGTGTTTTTATTTGAGTTTTTTTTACTTGAAATAACATGTTACTAACCTTCCTTCTTGGATTCCTATGATCACAAATGGTATACTCAATGGGAAACCAAGCATACCATGTGATAAAGGAGACTAATATACATATGTTAATTTTACTATTGAAGGCCTAAAAGCCTTAAAAATTCAAGTTCTAGCTTTGTTTTTCCATTTTCTATTTTTTAGTGTTATACATATTACACATAGACAAACATCAGTTCTATAGAACTAATGTCAATTCTTCCAAAATTGATGTCAGTCTTCTTAGGATAGACATTGATCTCTGTATGAAATAGAGCATTGAGAAAATGTGTTTAAAACATTCTTTCATGGAGTTTCTAGATTTTGTTTTCCTTATAAAGTTTTGAATATCATCTAATAAAAACATTTACTTAAGGGATCTTGTAATAAATGTTGATTTTAATCTTATTTCACAAATAGGTTTTTAGTGAAAAATAACCCATGTTAGTTTTCTCAAGTTTTTTAGGTCGACCAATGCTGATTGCCTATCGACCGACATAGGTTTCTACAAAATTGACATCAACCCCTATGTGAAAGTAGGGCATGCTAGAAACATAATTTCATGAGTCTCTATTAATGTTTCTAGTTTTATTCTATGTTTTAAAGGCTTGAATGTTTATTTATTGTAGGATCTACTTTCATTCATTAGTTTTAACTCATTCACCAATAATCTCATTTTTCAAAAGTATAATATTGGTTTTATGTGTCTTTGTAGGTCGATTGATGTCATTTGTCTACCGACTGACATCGATCACCTATTTTCCAACTGACCTTAGTTTTCACAAAACTAACATCGATCACTTTTGGATCAATGTTTGTCTCTATGTCGAAAAAATAGAGACAACCCTGAGAGCTAAATTTGACAAATGTTTTTCTCATTCATGAAATTGATTCAAAGTGGGCAAAAACCCTCTAAAAATTACAAGACCTTATCTAGAAAATGGCATAAATTTGGAAGTTTTTAAGTCTTGAACATTTCATTTTGGTTGCCTAAAAGGAATTTATACATTTTTATAATTAGTTGCATTGTGAATGTTTTTGCAAGTTTTCAACTAATGCCAAGGGTCCAAAATAACTTCACTACACATTTCAATTTTGGAAAATTAAAATGAACTTTTAAATCACTTAGTTACATGCTTTGAGAATGTTTATTTTATGCCATATTTTTTAGGAGTTATTTATTTTCATAGACTGATTGATGCCCTTTAGGGAACTTGGGTGACCAAAAGCACTCTTTCTTTGCATTTTTTCCTTGTCCAAAGGCATGAAAATTTTTATTAGTATTTTTTTCATTATGCTTACCCCTAAGATTTGGGCTTGTAAGTGTTAGTGTTATTGTGTTTTTATTTGAGTTTTTTTTACTTGAAATAACATGTTACTAACCTTCCTTCTTGGATTCCTATGATCACAAATGGTATACTCAATGGGAAACCAAGCATACCCTGTGATAAAGGAGACTAATATACATATGTTAATTTTACTATTGAAGGCCTAAAAGCCTTAAAAATTCAAGTTCTAGCTTTGTTTTTCCATTTTCTAATTTTTAGTGTTATACATATTACACATAGACAAACATCAGTTCTATAGAACTAATGTCAATTCTTCCAAAATTGATGTCAGTCTTCTTAGGATAGACATTGATCTCTGTATGAAATAGAGCATTGAGAAAATGTGTTTAAAACATTCTTTCATGGAGTTTCTAGATTTTGTTTTCCTTATAAAGTTTTGAATATCATCTAATATAATCATTTACTTAAGGGATCTTGTAATAAATGTTGATTTTAATCTTATTTCACTAACAAGTTTTTAGTGAAAAATAACCCATGTTAGTTTTCTCAAGTTTTTTAGGTCGACCAATGCTGATTGCCTATCGACCGACATAGGTTTCTACAAAATTGACATCAACCCCTATGTGAAAGTAGGGCATGCTAGAAACATAATTTCATGAGTCTCTATTAATGTTTCTAGTTTTATTCTATGTTTTAAAGGCTTGAATGTTTATTTATTGTAGGATCTACTTTCATTCATTAGTTTTAACTCATTCACCAATAATCTCATTTTTCAAAAGTATAATATTGGTTTTATGTGTCTTTGTAGGTCGATTGATGTCATTTGTCTACCGACTGACATCGATCACCTATTTTCCAACTGACCTTAGTTTTCACAAAACTAACATCGATCACTTTTGGATCAATGTTTGTCTCTATGTCGAAAAAATAGAGACAACCCTGAGAGCTAAATTTGACAAATGTTTTTCTCATTCATGAAATTGATTCAAAGTGGGCAAAAACCCTCTAAAAATTACAAGACCTTATCTAGAAAATGGCATAAATTTGGAAGTTTTTAAGTCTTGAACATTTCATTTTGGTTGCCTAAAAGGAATTTATACATTTTTATAATTAGTTGCATTGTGAATGTTTTTGCAAGTTTTCAACTAATGCCAAGGGTCCAAAATAACTTCACTACACATTTCAATTTTGGAAAATTAAAATGAACTTTTAAATCACTTAGTTACATGCTTTGAGAATGTTTATTTTATGCCATATTTTTTAGGAGTTATTTATTTTCATAGACTGATTGATGCCCTTTAGGGAACTTGGGTGACCAAAAGCACTCTTTCTTTGCATTTTTTCCTTGTCCAAAGGCATGAAAATTTTTATTAGTATTTTTTTCATTATGCTTACCCCTAAGATTTGGGCTTGTAAGTGTTAGTGTTATTGTGTTTTTATTTGAGTTTTTTTTACTTGAAATAACATGTTACTAACCTTCCTTCTTGGATTCCTATGATCACAAATGGTATACTCAATGGGAAACCAAGCATACCCTGTGATAAAGGAGACTAATATACATATGTTAATTTTACTATTGAAGGCCTAAAAGCCTTAAAAATTCAAGTTCTAGCTTTGTTTTTCCATTTTCTAATTTTTAGTGTTATACATATTACACATAGACAAACATCAGTTCTATAGAACTAATGTCAATTCTTCCAAAATTGATGTCAGTCTTCTTAGGATAGACATTGATCTCTGTATGAAATAGAGCATTGAGAAAATGTGTTTAAAACATTCTTTCATGGAGTTTCTAGATTTTGTTTTCCTTATAAAGTTTTGAATATCATCTAATATAATCATTTACTTAAGGGATCTTGTAATAAATGTTGATTTTAATCTTATTTCACTAACAAGTTTTTAGTGAAAAATAACCCATGTTAGTTTTCTCAAGTTTTTTAGGTCGACCAATGCTGATTGCCTATCGACCGACATAGGTTTCTACAAAATTGACATCAACCCCTATGTGAAAGTAGGGCATGCTAGAAACATAATTTCATGAGTCTCTATTAATGTTTCTAGTTTTATTCTATGTTTTAAAGGCTTGAATGTTTATTTATTGTAGGATCTACTTTCATTCATTAGTTTTAACTCATTCACCAATAATCTCATTTTTCAAAAGTATAATATTGGTTTTATGTGTCTTTGTAGGTCGATTGATGTCATTTGTCTACCGACTGACATCGATCACCTATTTTCCAACTGACCTTAGTTTTCACAAAACTAACATCGATCACTTTTGGATCAATGTTTGTCTCTATGTCGAAAAAATAGAGACAACCCTGAGAGCTAAATTTGACAAATGTTTTTCTCATTCATGAAATTGATTCAAAGTGGGCAAAAACCCTCTAAAAATTACAAGACCTTATCTAGAAAATGGCATAAATTTGGAAGTTTTTAAGTCTTGAACATTTCATTTTGGTTGCCTAAAAGGAATTTATACATTTTTATAATTAGTTGCATTGTGAATGTTTTTGCAAGTTTTCAACTAATGCCAAGGGTCCAAAATAACTTCACTACACATTTCAATTTTGGAAAATTAAAATGAACTTTTAAATCACTTAGTTACATGCTTTGAGAATGTTTATTTTATGCCATATTTTTTAGGAGTTATTTATTTTCATAGACTGATTGATGCCCTTTAGGGAACTTGGGTGACCAAAAGCACTCTTTCTTTGCATTTTTTCCTTGTCCAAAGGCATGAAAATTTTATTAAAGATCTCCCCAAATTTATATGGTTTGGGTGATTTAAACACAACTTTAAATTCTTTTCACTTTGTCATTTATTTTTATGCAACTTGGCTTATGATCAGGAGTTCATAGGCTCTTCACAAGTTATTTAGGGGTGCATTGACCTAGGATTCCATCTCCTAGAATTATACCAACCCCACTCCATGGTGGAGTATATAAATCATGTCACATATACTACAATTTATATGGGACTTAGTGGTTAGCCTCTCCAATTGTAATGAAAACTTGAGTCAGGTCTAGCTAACCAAAGGATTACACTAATAAGTACATGGATGGAATCATTATGAAAAGGAATATACCCTTGCATAGTAAGTTATCTAGTATGAACTAAATTGATGTGATTGCATCTCTAGTGTTCACCATAATTGAGACCATCTAGATGCACAAAACCTATAGTTTTAGAACAACCCCACTTACCGTAAAAATACTATTGATGTAGGGTGAGTAGCCTAAAGTTCCATGCCATTGTATAATATCTTGGGAGAAGAGGAAGCATAAAAACCCTATGTTAGTGCACTTTTATTTTTAGATTAACATTTAAAACCCTTATAAGGTCATGTATATAAATAAAATTTGATATTACTATGCAACCTTATCAGTTTTAGGATCTAGGATGTTACATTTAGATGTTTATGTCATTTTATCCTTTACTACATGGTTTTTTATTCTAAACTATCTATTTTGTTTATTATGACATGTTAAAACAAGTTTTATGTCCACATCACTCAATTATTTAAATTAGGCATTACACTATCTATTTGACACCATGTTTTTATCCTAGTATTTTTATACAAAACTTTATGTGTGTGTGTGTCACTTGATTGGAAAGGGTAACATTATGCTACCCAATCCATTTCAATTTTTGTGACTTGGAGTCTTGAAATAAACCATTGGTCTTACCTTTAGAGTTTGATAATGCCATTATGCTACTCGAATCATTTCATATACTTTTTTAACCTTTTGTTCAAGTTTCTAATTTGAAACCAATCTATGTGGGTCTTTTAGGTCTTTACCTTCATCTAGATTATTGTTTGATCAAATAAAACCTAGTTTCCTAAGTTGAGTTTTTAATTGACCTTGACAAGTTTGAATCCAAAGATTGATTTCTTTTTATTTAGGCCTTGTGTAATTTGAATTTGACACTAATATTTCTCTTTTGGGTTGCATAAACTTAGGTTAATTCTTTACCCAAATTTAAAAACTATTATTTGTGCCTTTATTTGGGAGAAAATAATCTATCTCCAAGTAAATTTTGTTCTATACCTTATACCAATTTGACCAAGTTCATTTCTAAATTTGAATGCTTAGTATTTGCCAAAATATTTTAGATTTGTTAGATTAAAGCATACCCCTTTGTTTAAAGTCTAGATTTTGTGCTTGTTTTACCAAAAGTCCTAACACATGCCCATTTTATGTCTAGATTTTGATGTCACATTTGGTCAAAATACCTAACAACTTTTAATTTCATAAATGAAACTTTTTTGGAACAATTTTAACCTTGAGTTTGGAAATATAATTTTAGTTCATCCACTTGACCTTTTTTTTTGAGATATTTAACATTAGACATTTGATGTTAGACTATTTTGTACTAATTTTAGCATAAACCATTTTGGAGCTAAAACTCTATTCCTTTGACCAAGTAAACTAAATTTGAATCATTTATCTTTTTAGACATTATTTTTTCAATTTTGTATAACTATAATCCCTCTTATTTTGAAACATTTACCACTGATTTGGATATGTCTCACTATACTCATGGTGGATTAATTTACAACCTGGGATATAAAAATGTGGTCCCATACAATGAATTTGTTCAAGACCGCTATGGTGACAATGTATTTTGTGAGATAGATCCTTATCCACCTTACAACACTCAATTTAGGGAAATAATTCAAGACCCTTTGGCTCATTATTTAGTTAGCACACCTCCATACTTGGATTAGGACCAAGATTAAACAACACAATACCTAACTAGTGATCCTTTAATTATAGAACAAGTCCAAAAACAACCATACTACATTATGATGTCATTGGCCTATGACCCTTATTTTTTTTATTATCACTTTCTTGAAAACAAATACAAAGTTTTCATCAATGCCATAGAGGTAGGAACCATTTTTTTATCAAAATTTCCCCATGAAAATTTTCCAAGTTAGTAAAAGTGTCTTACAACATGCCTTATAATTAAAACATTGAGCATGCCTCTTCTATCAATCCTCAAGATCTAGTGTTGATGTTGTATTAGGACCTTTGTATGCTTATCATAGGAAAGGGCCTCATGGAAGACCACTTTATACATATGCAGACAACATACCAAACATATCTAAACTTAGCGCATAACCTCAACAACATGACCATGTCAAATGATCTACTTATCAAGCTAGCTCCTTCAACAAGGATCTTAATCAAATTTATAAGCCAAGAAAATTAGGGCATAGACCTATTCATATAAATTAATTAAATTGGATACATATCCAATTCCTTCACCATCGAATAATTGTCTTCTAATTCTAAATAGAATATTGAGCCAAACATAGTGGATAATGCGCAAGTGACATCCAATCTAGACCAAAGTGGTGTAAATACACAAAAAATTAGTCTACAATAAAACATGCCTTTAATTAACACCATGAGTGGTTCATAAACATATGGGGGAGGAAATTTTACCTACCAACCAAAAATATCTACCCCTAATACTCAACCAACTACTTCTTCAAGAATGTAACCTGAAGGATTAAGTAGTTAAGAAATAAATAGTGTCGTGCCTCAGCAAAACATGACAAATATTACTCCACCAAAATAGGTGATGACTAATTTTCCAAAATAATATGCACAATAAAATATACCAATGTAATAGAGGGAAAACATTATGCCACCTCAATAAGGGGCAACCAATGTTCTACCTTGCTAGTTAGTAACGAACATACCCCTTTAGTTACAGACCAACATACCATTACAATCACAAATTATGTCTACTAAAAATTTAAATCTATTGGTTAGAATAAAATGATTAACTTCAACATGCATCTACTTGAAAATAGGGGTTCACATAGCTAGGAGGTTCTAATTTTCCACAAGTATCAATCAGGCAATAATTGCCTTTTATTCCTAACATGCTATAAACTCAATGATAGGGCCTTGGATCAAAAATTCCCCTTAATTATCAAGGTTTAAATAGTTGATAACAAGTCCCTAATGAACCTAAATAGGCATAGTACATCACCCCCATCCATATCCTTCCATTACAGCCATAATTTCCCTAAAACTAGGCTTACATACCCAATCCTAACTAGAATATCACACCATAATGTGTACAATTCCAACAATCACATCCTAATCCATGTATACATATTCATGGTAAATTCCTTAACTAAACCAACATTCCATAGAAAACCATTCCTCAATTATAACCAAGTCAAATTAATCTACTTTTGGCCACCCAACATCCACCTCAAACCAATGTTCCCTCTGGTTTCCTAGCCAAAGAACTGAAATAAATGAAGGATGCAATTTTTATCATCCAAGCTAGGAGACAAACCAAGAAGTTTAAATTAGATGACGTGTGTTCCTACCTATTAAACATGGAGTATTTTTAAATACCATTTCTTCTAGGGTACAAACTATATGTAATTAGAAATGCATCAAATCTATAAATCAATCCTACCTCAAAGAATATAGATCTTACTTACACTTCCAATTTAGGATACATTAGATAATCAAGAACATGACCAATATTTGGATCTTATAGACCTAATTATGGGATCTCTTATCACAAATAATATCACTAGGGAGGGTTCTAAAGCCTCCAGTCACGCAAAACTACATAATAACTCTAAGTCTTATATTTTCATATTCACTATATTAATAATAAATAAAGTAAAGAAATATAATCTAGTGCTCACCAAATCTTGTGGCACAAAGTGGGGTTTAGTAAAAATGCATAAGATAATCCTAATTAATATATGTATAGGTAATACCCTATTACATGGAGAAGAAGAGTAATATTATTCAAAATTCATTACTTACGATACTTCTATCTATTAAAGAGAAGAATAAAGTTACAGATACTTACCTGTAAGATGAAACCATCAAGACTCAATATCTCCCATGGACAAAGGTGATTCATAATAGGTTATTATGGTTTTTAAAGATCACTAAGAAAGGTTAAAGCATCCAAGACTTCTTCACAAGACTAGATTCTCCAAGTAGAAACCCTAAGCTAATATTGCTCAAGTAGAACGGTGGAAGAACAGATTGTAAAGAAGAAAAAATTAATAATAAATCTTGATGTCTCTTTAATAATGTTGAAATAGATGTGTTTATATAGGTTGATCTAACCCTAAACCCTTCTATAATTTTTTGTTGATAAGGTCAACCCAGTCAACCTAGTATTTTTATTAACAAAACTCACTAGTTCATGGGCTAGGTCAGCCAAGATCTGACCTAAACCCTAAATAAGTTTTTCCAATAAGAGTACAAGGTTGAACTAGTCATGTAAACTATCAAAAGAGGTTTTAGGTTAGGAAAAAGGGTATATAAGGTGGTAAATTATTAAAGGAGTGTGCAAAAGAGGATTAATAACTTAGGGGAATATTTTTAGGAGCTAGTTGGATTGGTAATAAGTGGAAATAAGGGACAACAATCTATGAAGCACTAATGGTCTACCCACCCCTTTCTTAGTACACCCCTTAGAGTGTGTACTCAAAGAGATTGAGACTTGATAGGTTCCTGTAAGATAGAAAGCATCAATTATTGATAAATTTTGAAAATATTATATATATACATATGCCCCACTCAAAGTTCATCACGTGTCACTCAATTACAATAGGAGATGGTGCTTCGAGAATAGAACATAGTAACACACAATGTTGAGGCTAAAAACAAGTTACAATACTTTAAATCAAAAATAACTAAAAGTAAATGATTGAAAGATAAATAACTAAAAATTAAATGTAATTAATACCTTTACTTACCTTAATCTCTAGATGATTATCTATTATGTTTGTAGTTTTGATTGTGGAGGGCACAAAGACTAATTTTGACAAACCCAAGAATATAAAACTAAAGATCAAAAACAAATAAATATAGGAAAGCTAATATAATTAGTGTTATGTGGATGGGACATACTTGTAAATTTGTTAAGATAGGGTGACAAGTGCTATGTTATAACAAATGACCAAGTCAAAATTTAGAGTAAATCAGGTAACCAAAAGGCCAAGGCTACTAAATACCAAAAAACTCAAACAAGTAAACATTAAGTAAGAAAGTCAAACTCACAAAGTCAAACCAAGGATACATGTCAAAAAGAATGGTAATCAAACATCAATTTGAAAGTAGTAACCATCCTTAAATAAAAATGGGCAATCAAAATGGTAAAACAACATTGATGAGTGAGTAGTAACAATCCTTATTCAATCATCAATGGAAAAGGAACATATAATGGAAAACAACATTGATGAATGAGAAGTAATAATCCAACCTCACTCAACAATGGAAAAAGTACATGAAATTAGAAATGGACTCAGGTATCCATAAAAAGGGTAGTACAATAATGAAAAATGGTAAAATAAATCAAATCACATCTATAAATTTAGAGCCATGGTGTAAAGAAAATGATCATAGTCCTGCAAACATGTTTTTGATCTAAAACTAAAATAAATTAGTGCTAGCATGTTTTTAAGATGTGAAGAAGAAGGAAGTATAGAAGAGGGAAAACAAATTTAAAATCACAAATACCTATCAAGGGGGGCATAAATTGGGTGGATGGGAGAATGAAGGAAAAACCAAGGTAGAAGAAGTTTTTATCAAAGTCAAGATACTCAAATTAGGTTTGTCTAAATAAGAGGACTTTTGAATTTAAGGACTCTTAAGAACTTCTCCTAGCCACACAAGTATTAGGTCAACAAATAAAGTATGTAGATCATCCCATGAAAGCTATATGCATGAAAACTAAAATGGACCTACCTTCCCACAACATGTTCCTTGTTCCTCGGGACCCCTTATAGATTCATTGGTATACTATTAAGATTGGGTACTTGCATGAGAAAGTAGGTATCACCATAGAGTTTTTAGAAGTCTCTTATTCCAATTTACTATCCTACCATAATCCAATGGACCTTGACTGTAGTGTGAGGCCAACTATAGAGTTTGAGCTTTGATTTAAGATATAAGATGGGCTTGTAATCACATCTTTTGGTATTATTTTGACTTTTGAGATTTTCATGTTGATTTTTTTATATAATTGCATTTTATTTAAAATGATTTGTATTTTAACTTTTTTGATGGATTTTTTATTTCTTCTCCATATGGATTTACAAAACCAAACATGGGTACTAAAGATGACTTTAGTTTGAATACTTGGGACTTGGTTTCTAAGAGAGAGAACTCAAAGTGCATGGTTTCTAAGAATCTCATAAATTTAGTTGAAATAAAAGTGTTATCTTGACTTCAACCTTGTTTTATCCAATGTAGAGTGAAAGGAAAGGAATCAAGAGGAATGAAACATGAAACAATTTGAATTACTTCAAATCATAAAAAAAATGTGACAAAGGGTGAAAAAGGGATATAATGACAATAAAGTGTGATCCTTATCATAAGAATGAGAGAAATTTAGAAAAAACATGCTAATATATATTATTATGCAACTTTTATCTATAAAATAAACAAAATCTAAAGTTGAGAACAAAAAAATTAAGAAATCATAACCATTGCTAAACAAATTATAGAAAAGGAGAGATAGGATGGTGATTTTATGAGGAAGGCCAGGTCCTATCCATGGTCTTACACTACAACTCATTAAAAAGAAACTGATGAGGGTTCCAAGAAGCATGTGAAAAATAAATGAGATAAGAAAAAGATGGTATTTTGTGAAGAAGGCCAGGTATTATCCATGGTCTTACACTACAACTCACAAAAAAGAAACCCAAGGGGTGTCAAAAAGTGTGTAAAAGGTATGAAAGAAAAGAGGATAAAAGTAAATCATGAGGAAGACTAAGTCCTATCCATGGTTTTACAATGTGACTCATGAGAAAAAAATGGAAACCATTAGACCAAAAGGAAAGACTAATGTTTGTAAAAAGAGAGAACTATTGCAAAGGGTGAGACCCATGTAAGTAACCTAAAAAAAGTGTTATATAGATAGTGTAGTCATATAAAATGTCTAAATTGGTAGTGTGGTTTGTGACACCCCATCCATATTTCCTTTTTACATGCTCTTGTGACCCTTCTAGATGCCTTTTTACTCATTACCAATCATCTAAAGCCTTGTGAATGGTCATTCTACCTTAGCTAGGTAGTATTCCTCATGCCAAACCTATTTTCCTAGGTCTTGAGCCTATAAGATAGGAGTAACCCATTTGGACTATAGTACCTAATAAAAAAGGGTCCCATTTTAATTGGTCCTATCCATTTACACTTTGATCCCTAACAATTATTTTCATCTAGTCCTTATCCTTAATTAGGTCAGCGTAACATAAATACATTTGACCCATGACCAATTATTCCATGTAAAATCCCACTCAAAGCTCATTTACAAAGGAGGTGATAAAACTTACAAATCAATCAATAATACAAATAAATCACTAAAGAAAACTTCCCTATTCTTTACACACAGTCATCTAACACAATAGTAAACATACTCAAATCCTCATACTAGTCCTTAGTCACCTCAAACACTATCAATTTGGAATTTGCATCTGCATCACACTATTACACAAATCACATTAAGTGGGAGAACTACATATGTCTTGATCCCTTAGAGTATTGTTATGTAGGCAACATACCCACACAAAGGGTGTGAATTTCATGTTTAGTAATCTTTCACACTAACTCCCCCTATTTCTTAAGTGACTCAAATATCTTTTTATCAAGCATGATGGAAGGTTAGGGTTTGAGGGAAAAATTAGATCCACAACATGTTCCATCAACAACCAATTCTTTATTTTTCATAATTATACTTATACAGGCACAACACAACTACCCAAAAAAATTTAGGTCTTTGTGATTAGTTTGGACAATAATGGCAAGAATGAACAATAATGACAAACACCAAAGCATCCACTTTTTGGTGCTCCTATCCTTTCACCTAATGAAAGCTAGATTTAGGTTTATGACACCTTCTCAATCCTATACAATAATTTTCAACCTCTATATCAACCATCTCAGTCTATTTTCTAACTAAGTTATATTTCTTCTTATTTACTATTATTTTTAGAAAGGTGAAAAAGACAAATAATTACGCAAATCAAGACTATATTTATTGTTATATTCTATACTAATTTATTAATCTGTACCCTTAAATAACATAGGAATAAAACTCTATTATTCCAAAACAAGTTAAATCATTTGGTGAACCCAATATACTTCATTTACACACAAAAACCCTAGAAACCTTAGAGAAAATTCATTGCTGATTTTAGAAATATTCTAATTTTTCCTACATATATAAATCAAAATTTCACATTTAATTTTTAAAATTCACCATAGTAATTTTTTTTTAAATCATTTATTTCAAACTCTAGTATAATTTACTAGGTCCCTATACTTTTGAGGTATCACCTTACATACTATTGATCTTTGTATCCTTTTTATGCATATTCTAGTTTACTATTTTTCAAATCCTAGATTACATTTTTTTAATCTTCTCTTTCATTTTTCAAGTTGTTTTCCTTATGCCACCTAAGCTCCTTGCATCTCTTCCTTTGATACAAAGTGTAAGGATTAGTGTTAACCCTCTTGAGCTCACCTAGATTCCTCCAACCCATCCATATACCATGGATAAACAACTAATTTAGTTTCTTACTACAAATCTTACACATCTAGATTACACTAATTTCCATGAGGATAATTCTAATAATGAGAATTATGAGAATAAAAATGATGTTCATGTTACTAATCCACTTCCACCTATTGTTGATAATGATGTTATCATCAATAAATATTTGATTCTATATATTTTTATAAACTTAGGAAAAATCCCTAAGATCATGCCATTATATTAAAATATATCATGGAACTTAAAAATACTAAGCAAGTTGAGTCTTCCATTCCTTCAAAACTAGTTACAAATGACACTATGGGGGAAACTATGTCTCAATAACCCCCTATAGCAGCCTAACCTTCCTATGTATCACCACCAATTATGGATAGTACATCTTCACCTCTTAATATGGATACTCTTGTATAAGAGATTAAATCTCTTCAATCTAAGGTGCTACATCTTGATCAAGGTGACTCTAGACTAACATAAGCTTTGGACTCTTTTACTCTACTTCATACACCATTGGCACACCATATTAATTCTACCCCCTTACCACCAAATTTTGTTCAACCCAAGCTCACTATATATGATGGCAAGGGTGATCCAGAGACACACTTGAGATATTTTCATGCATCATGCTTGAACTATGTGCCAAATTACTGGTTACTAACCAATCTATTTCCATAGAGCTTAAAGGATTATGCTCTACAGTGGTTCTATAGTCTACCAAATCATTAAATTAAATCATTCAATCCTTTAGTTGATATGTTTCTAGCTTATTTTAGATTTAACATATGTGACAAGGTTTTTTATGCCCAAGTTGCACAATAGAAACAAAGGTCAAATGAGCATCTCATAGATTATGTTCTTAGCTATAAGACTATCTTGGATAAAATGACTAGCCCCATGGCTGATCAAGAATTACAAGATCTCTTCAAACAGAGTCTTCTATTATCTTTTCATGAGTCAATAATGTTCAAAAAGTTTTCTTTTTTTGTTGAGTTGTGTCATAAAATAAAGGAAAGGGAAGTCAAATTAATTTCAATGGGCAAACTCAAGTACACAAGCATATCAGAAATAACAAAAAAGAGTAATAGTAAAGTCCCATACAAAGTAAAGGTTAATAATAGAAAAATCCAAAATCAACCTACAATTCATGTAGCTTCAGAGCCCCCTTTGTGACTTTTTTTAGCAGTGCCTCCTTGATAATCATTTACCAATATACTAGTGTCTCCAGCCAGAGTCTTACAACAACTATTAGAATGTAGTGTCCTGTCTCTCCCTCTTATTCAGGAAGTTGATACAACAAAGCCTCTTCCACATGGATATGATTAGAATGCATTCTATGAGTTTCATAAGCAACTAGGCCACACAATGAATAGATGCATCAATTTTCAACACAAGATACAAGACTTGATAGATGGCAACTTTATTGATATTGACACTCTAGTTGAGACTCCTCAAGCAAAGCAAACATAAGACAAGGCTTTAAAACGTTTCTTAGATATTCTCCCATCACATTCTAAATAGGAAACATGGGGCACATTAGGTGTTAACCATGCATATCATGCACACCCTTCACCAACTACATAACAGACACCTTCAATTGAGTCACATCCTTTGAGAAACATGATTGGTGTGTATAATTCTAGTGTTCCATCTAGACCTTTGATCTCCTTCTCAGAGTAGGAGATAGTTGAGGATGATTTAGATTACTATGAACTCTTTATTATATCCTACATTGATCACCATCCCATTCATATTATTCTCATAGATAAAGAATCTAGTGTGAACATGTGCACTATGACATTACTTTAACATTTGGGATATTTACAGAAATATATCACCCTAATAGACACAATTATTAGTGGATTTAGTGGACACATATAGAGTTCATTGGGTGAGATTGTACTTACTCTACAAGTTTTTCCAGCACATATGGCTATACCATTTACTATTGGTCCTAGTGAAAGAGTCTTCAACATGTTTCTTGGTCAATAATGGATATAGAAACTTCATACAATACCTTCTATAATTCATAGATGCATGAAATACATTCATGTTAATCAGGTTATTATAGTTGGTGGAATGATGTATAAGTTACCACTCCCCACTTTAGAGCCATCTCATACTCTATATTCACTAGTTTTAGATCCTCCACCAGTTAGATTTTTTACCGCAATTGAGATTTAGACATAGTCAAGGCCTCCCTTACCAACATAGAGAGTTTATACACTTCCATGGAGGCCTCTCTTAGAGTGATCACTATATCAACGATAGTTTTAGGACTCTAGATAGTTTTTAGCTACATTATTCACACCTAGGGTAATATCATTGAGGTTTCATGTCTCTACACATAGATCACATTTTTATAGAACTTTTAATACTATATGAGTCCATAAGAGCCCCACAATTACATCCACTTCTCAAAATTATAGGGGGACCCCACAGTCAGTTTCCACTATAGATATTTTAGAACACTTACAACATACATAGCTTTCAGAGTCACAGTCTCAACCATTCCATCATGTTTTATGATCATGCATGATCCATCTCCTTGATACAATACACCATGATAGGGAGTCTCTTATGAGACTCATCGGTTAGTATCATTTCTTCTCAGTCTTACTTGTACATAATTTCTCAGCTTACTTTTACATAATTTTTTAGCTTTTTGTATATAGTTTCCTTATGATTACTTATACATATATTATTTCAAAATACCAAAACCAATACAATATTTAAAAATAACAAAAGAACATATTATTTCAAAATACCAAAAAAAATCTAACATTTCAAAATACACAAACATTCAAATAAATCAAAACACTAAAAACTTTTCAATTATGTGCATTATCCATGCTTTATATTTATACTACCATGCTAGACATGAATTTTGTTATTCTATGTTATTTTGTATTAATTTATCTACATTACCATGCTTTACTTGATCTTATTTGAGTGTGTGCAGTGACACCCAGATCCTTGATTGCTTCACTCTACCCATCAAGGGGGTATCTTACTTCTACATTCGAGATATACATCAATATATCTACCCACTCGGGGAATATTCTACATGATTACACCATCTAGGTTATGTCATTCCTACACCACACACTCTAGTTATCATGTTGATGTACATTACTTACTAGATTACATATATTATTCTATTGAGACTCACTAGTATATAGCACTTGTGTATTTCTTAGCATCTACCTAGTCTTGTATTACATGTTTTGCATACTTTCACTTCTTGATTTGATCAATTATATGTGATAGTATTTTCATAATTTACATGCCTTACTTTATTTATTTGAGTATCTAGATGTGATTGCATTTATTATTTCATATTTTTTTACTTATGTGTGGCTGAGGACATTTGCCAATGTCCTCTGCGTGTACTCTTATATGTGCTTATGCCCCTCATGCCAATATTTCTTGTTTGAAATTATATATGTATGTGGTAATTTAAACATTCCTTGTATGATTTTTTTACCAATTTGAGTGACATGTTCCCATGTCCCTTATTTTCTTGGCCCCTTGGCCTCTTTTTTATGCTTTTTGCTTTATGTGCTTGTTTGCTTCTTAGTTATTTACAATGTCTTGATCCACATCATGCATTATTTTACCTTATTGGATGCCATGATAGACATCATGTTCCATACCTCCTTGAAAAGTAACAAGATTTCTAGTTTCATTTTAGTATACTTCACATGATATTACATTGTTACATCTATCTAGACATACCCATGTTAATCTAACAATCTCCAATAAAAACTATGCTATATCTTGAGACATATTTTGGATTATCATTTCTATATCATGTATTTTATATAATAACACACTTTCCTGGCTCTTTTTTCTAAGGTTAATCATTACAGGGTCTTCATTCCTACCCTTAGAAGAAGGGGCAACAAACAAGTATTTTGTCATAGAGATTAGAGCCCTTTATTGGTCAGAAAAAAGTTTTCAAAACAAAAATCAAAATTCAAAACACATAGAACAAACCAAAAAAATATAAAATAACATATAATAGTCATAAAATATAGTAAAGGATAAGAGTGCCACATTTGGACTACAATGCCCTACAATAAAGTGTCCACATTTTGGTGTTCCTATCCAACATTTAAAAAACCTAGAATTTTTAAAAACAAACAAAAAGGTAAGGTCAATTACAGTTTTGTCAACTACAATCTAGTTTATATTGGGTAATTTTATTATATTTTTACTTATATTATCCATATATAGGGCACATCATCCATGGTATGATGGCTCTCACTTCTAGTTTCAGATTGGGTATTTGGTACAACTTCTAGTTCATAATCCATGTTACAAACACCAGTGATTGGGGTAATGTGCAAGGCACATTTTCCTTCTTTTCTTTATATTTCATTATATTACCCAAGTATTCTCATCATTTGCATGCTTTATTCCTTTTTTGGGTGGTTGACATAATTTTGGAGTGGCTTTTATATAAGCCTAGTTTTTAGTTTTAGAGTGGCTTCCATACAAGCCTAATCTCCACCTTTTGGAGTGGCTAAGATTGGCCTTGTTTTTAGTACATATTTGGCTATCTATGCCACATTGTTAGATTACAGAGTATTCATGTTATTCATAAGCCATATCATATGACACACATTCATATTGGTATCAGTTCATAGTTCACACTTAGTGGGTAATGATGGAGCCAATGGATTAGTTAGCCTTTATATTATTGAGCGACCTACTTAGAGGGATTGGACACATAGTCCAAAAATCAATTAACACATGCATGATCACATAACTTCAATACATAGTTAGAGATGATGGATCTAAATTTCTATCCTTTGTATTCGTAAGCCACCCTCAAGGAATTGAACACTCAGCTCCATTCATGGTATTACTCTTGGTATAACACATACCCAACATCACTCAACATCACTCATCATCACTCAACATCACAATAGGTTTTGTATTGGTTCACGTACCTAGTGAGGTGTATTCATTTCTTTCTCTTCCTCTCTCTTTTACCCAGCCATTGTGTATTCTTATTTTAGACATAATATGTCTAGTATGAACTAATTTACTTCTTATTTTATCTTGCATATTTATGCTTCACACTATGCTCTCTCTATGCACACTCAGCATCACACATCTTCGTGGGCTTCACCCTTCTAGGTAAGTTTAGGTATTCTTTCTATTTTTCTTGTATCCTAGTATTTCAGTTTGCTACATCACTATTATAGAGGGAGGGTAAATGTAGTCATAGAAAATGTCCAAATTGGTAGTTTGAGTGTGTTTTATCACACCCCATCTATGGGTTCTTTTTGCATGATCTTACAACCCTTATAGTCACCTTTTTTATCATTAGAAATTATTTGAAACCTTTTGAATGGTCATTCCACATTAGCTAGGTAGTATTTCCCATGCCAAATTTGTTCCCATAAGTCTTGAGCCTGTAAGACAAGAGCACCCCATTTGGACTATAACACCCAATAAAGAAGTACCCCATTTTTGATGGTCTTATCCATTCATACTTTGAGCCCCAATGGTCATTTTCATCTGGTCCTTATCCTTAATTAGGTCAGCCTAACATGAATACATCTGACCCATGACCAATTATTCATTATAAAATCCCACTCAGAGATCATTTATAAAAAGGTAACAAAACTTATAAAGCAAGTAAGAATATAAATAAATCACTAAGGAAAAATTTGCTATTCTTTACGCATACTCACCCAACATAGCTAAAAAACATATTCAAATCCTCATACCAGTCCCTAGTTACCTCAAACATTATTAATTTAGTATTTTCATTCACATCACACTATTACATAAAGTACATTAGGTGGGAAAACTACATATGGCTTGATCCCTCTTTGAAATATTGGTATGTAGGCAATTTACCCATACAAAGGGTGTGGATTGCATGTTCAGTACATCTTTTACACTAACCCCCCCTCTTTCTCAAGTGACTCAAATATCATTTTATCAAGCATGATGGAGGGTTAGGGTTTGAAGACAAAATTAGCTCCACAACATGTTCCATTAACAACCAATGCTTGATTTTTCATAAGCATGCCTATATAGGAACAATGCAACTACCCAAAAAAAATTAGGTCTCTATGATCAGTTTGGATAACAACAGTAGGAATGAATAATTACAGACACCAAAGCATCCACTTTTCAACACTCCTATATTTTTACCCAATGAAATCCAGATTCAGGTTTATGATACCTTTCTAGTCCTATACAACATTTTTCAACCTATGTAGCAACCGTCTTGATCTATTTTCTAGATAAGTTATATTTCTTCTTATTTGTTGCTATTTATAGAAACATGAAAAATACAAATAGTTGCATAAATTAGAACTGTATTTATTGCTATATTATATACTAATTTATTAATCTAGACCCTTAACTAAAATAGGAATAAAACTCCATTTTTCCCAAATAAGTTAAATCATATAGCATATAGAAAGCAAGAAAAGAAGGGAAGGATTAGGTAAAATACTTCTTGAGTAATTGTACATTGGTGGGCTCTTTAAAAATATGACCTTCATTAGTTTGAAGATGATAGGTAATTAGACCAAGAATTTATTTGAATAAATAGGGACCCCATCATTTTTGGGCATATTCAAATTATTTTTCATGAGTGTATTCTAATTTAAGAATAGATCACCAACATTAAACATGTAAATTTTGACTTGTTTGTTATGTTATCTAGAAATGCAGGCCTTATATTAGTGATTATGTTCCAAAGTAGAAAGATAATGTTCATCAAGAAGATCAAGAGCATGAAGGTAAACTTCATGTAATTCTTCATCAGGTATGATACCATGAAGAGATATATGTAGAGATGGAAGCTCAACTTCTAAGGGAAGGACTAAGACAGAACCATAGAGTAGAGATAATGGTGTTGCCTTAGTGGTAGTAAATATGCTAGTGTGATAGGCCCAAAGAGCAAGATAGAGATGAAGGTGCCAATTCATGTAGGTTTCATGATTTTTTTTGGAGAAATTTATAAATAATTTTTTTGTAGGCCTTAGCTTCACCATTACATTATGGATGATAGGGTGTGTAATAATTATGATTGATTTTAAATTTATCACAAATCTATTTGACATCTTTATTTTTAAAATTACCACCATTGTCTAAAATGATAGTATGAGGGAGGGACACTAAAGTATAAAATGATTTTATTAAGGATAAATTTGGATATTATGGTACCAGTGATGTTAACAAGGGGCATAGCCTCAACCTATTTGGTAAAATATTTTGTGGTTATGATTATAAATACATGCCCATATTGAGATCAAGGTAGTTTACCTATGAGATCTAATCCCCACATGGATAATGGCTAGGGAGATTTGATAGTTTAATTCTTGATTGGAAGTGAATGAATTAAATCATCATCAAGATGACAAGGAGTACAATTTTTATTAAGTTTAATAGCATCATTTACAAGAGTGGGTAAAAATTATCCCATATGTAGGCATTTATAGGATATAGCATGTCTATTAATGTGGCCACCATAAATTCCCCCACGTGCTTATTCAAGGAGAGGAGGAACCTCATCTTTCATAACACAATGAAGTAACATACCTTTAGAATTATGATAATCAAGGATGTTATATTGAAATACATACATAAAATATTGTCTACAAATGTGAGTCCTTTTACGATAATCTAGGTTAGGAGGATAAGTTTGGTGTTTCAAAAATTGAATGATATATGTGTACCACAAGCTTTGTCAAATGGTGACAACCTCAATGTGTTAGATAAGTGAATAATGTGGTTGAATAGAGGATGTATATTTTATTATTTGGATAAGAAATATGGGATTGGAAATAACTTGATGCAAATTAAAAAGAGATGCTAAAGAAGAAAGGGAATAAGTAATATAATTTTGATCTTGAGGGATAGGCTCGATGGTGAAAAAATAAAATATTTGGTAAGACTGGTTACAATTTGATTATAAGAAATGAGATTCTCACTTTTTCATTGGTAATCACCATTAACTTGGTGGAAATGAGCTATGAATTATCTAAATAATGTAGATATTTAATATCTAAATCAAGAAAAACTCTCATGCCTAAGATTAAAGATTCATATACTGCCATTGTTTTAGTGACATCAAATGTTAAGCAAAAAGCTAAAGGGATGATTTTTCTAAAAGGAATTATAAGAATACAACCTACCCTAGCTCTTTAAATGTATTTATCACCATTAAATTGAACGATCCAAGTATCCTCATGTAAATTGACATTAGTTTTAGGAAGTTCTTTGATGATTACTTTTGGTTTAGTAATATTAGGGAGGATAGTGGATTCATCAAGATTGTTATCTTTAAGATCAACAGTGAAGTTATAGAAGTAATATTTGAGATAAATGACTTGGTTAAGACCTTAAATATAGATAATTTTATCATTAGGAAGACTATATTGAAGGTAATTGGTAATGGGTATAGGAGCTATGACAAGTTTATCAGCTATGATTTATCCTTTGATAGTTTTTTGAGTAACAATTCAAAGATAAAATTCCATGAGAAGGACCATTCACTTACCAATTCTATCTCTAGGAAGAAAGTATTTGGAGAATAAGTGATGAAGGGGATAATAATGAATGATGACATAAGTGGTATGATAAAGCATATAATGTCAAAAAAAACTATCTACAAAATATATGTCAAGGCAATCACGTTCAAATTTTGTGTAACATTTATCATAATCAAAATTGGCCTTGGTTGATATAGTAGATGGCATATCCACTTCCAATATCATATTATTGGGAAAAAATTTCCCCAAATGATATGGGTGTGTAAGAGGTATATAGGATCAAAGGTTGATCATTTTAAGGATGACAAAGAGTAGTGGGTGAAGTAATGATTCTTTCATATTATCAAGTGCTTTTTGACAAGGATCCATCCATTCAAGATAATTACCTTTCTTAAAAAGAGAATTAATGGAGTGGATATGATAAGCCATTTCATGGATGAATCATCTAATAAACCCAAGTTTACCAAGATAAGTACAAATGTTTGTAATGGAATGAGGGATTGGCATGTTAATGATAGTGCTAATTTTGGTAGGGTCAATTTGATGTTGTGGAGAGAGATTGATAATCCTAATAGTTTATTAGATGTGACACCAAAGACACATTTTTAAAGATTTAGTCTAACTTTGTATTTGAGAATATGATCAAAGAAGATGGAAAGATCAAAAATATGAGTCTTGCAACTTTTAGATTTAGGAATGAGTTCATCCACATAGTTTTCAACAATTTTGTGGATAAAATCATTAAGGATATGAGTCATTGCTCATTGATAAGTGGCTCTAGAATTTTTTAGGCCAAAAGGCATTTTAACATAGTAATAGGTTCCCCACTCTATGGTGAAAGTGGTCTTATTTTGGTCTTTAAGATCAATATGAATTTGATTGTAGCATGAGAAACCATCCATAAGAGATAACGCTTCATAACCAATTATGGAATCGATAATGGCATTTATTGAAGGTAGAGGGAAATTGTCCTAGGGACAAGTGAGATTAAGATTACAAAAATAAATGTAGATGCAAATGACCATGGTGATTTTTTTAAAATAGGGACTATATGAGAAACCTATTTAGAATAGTCCATAGGTTTGATAAAATTAGCATCAAGAAGTTTGATAATTTCTTTATGATATAAGTTGGAAATTTTGGGTGGAAAATTTTGTTACTTTTGACATAGGTTAGCATCGGGATAAGTGATGATGTTGTACACCACAATGCTATGGTTAATACCAAGCATGTCCTCATAGGACTAGGCAAATATCTCATGATATTTATTGAAAAATAAAATAAATTTATCATTTTTAGCAGGTGAGAGTTCATGAGAAAATGTAATTGGTCAAGGGCATGATGGAGTACCATATTCAATATGAGTAGTTTCTTTGATAAGCATAGCATTTCCATCTTGGAAGTGGTATGTTGCATTTGGTAAATAAAAAATTGGATTAGATTTAGGATCGATGTTAGAAATGAAGTTATTGAAACCAGGGCCTTTATTTTTGAAATTCCCAAGTTTATGATGTTATCAAGGAAGTTGAGTTTCTCAAGCATGAAGTAATTTGATAATAGCTTCATCACTAGGAAAAGTGGGAAGAGGACCATAATACTCAACATCTACTTTAAGATTAAGAATTTGATTATGATGGTGATCATTCTCAAAATACATCTAATGAACATCAATGGCCTTGGCATCTAATGTAATCTCAGGAGAAGGAGAAGTACATGGATAAGATGGGATTGGTGTATCGTTAGTTTCATTGACTAGGGAGGAATTATATGTAATGATGGTATTTATAGGTGGTAGAAAATATGTAGGAATTTTTGGAGTTTTAGAAGGTAGGATTTGTTCTACCACCTAAAGAGTATCAATAAGTGGAGAATTAACAAGAGGCACATAACCTTTAGGATCTAATTCATGATCCATGGAAATGGTATGAACATCCTAGTTGAAATTATGTATTTGGCTAAGGTTTATTTATAATGTTGAACATCCAAGTTTTGAGATTAAGCTTGGGCTATGATGTAGTTATTGTCATAGGTTGTATAAATGGTACATGCTTGAGATTCTAGAGGAGTTTCAAAAGGTAAAATCCCAATGTTACTAAATTTATGTGGAGACATGATTAAAGGATCTTGGAATAATTTGGCCACTCCATATTCATTACATGTGAAAGCATCTTATGGTAAAGAAGGTTTATGACCATTGAATGAAGGGGTAAAATTAGTGATCTCATAAATGAGAGGAATAGTATGGTCATGAGGTAATAAATAAGGAGGAATCCAATCTGATATGTAGGGAGGTAGCTTAATAGTATTGTAAATATGTTTCAAGTCACTAGGTTCATCATCATCCAAATCAACAAGAGTGACTTGTAAGTCTGGATTGATGTTGATGAACTTGGGTAAGGGAGCACTATTGATGATATGGATGGTAGGAATATGATATTTAGATTTTGGATTAGGAAGATGAATACTCCAGGGGTTGGGATTAGCTTCATGCTTATAGAATTTGTCATTATGCAATAATTTGATGCATTGGCTACTAAAAGAGGAGATATCCCTCATTTCTATGATTCCAAGGGTGACCAAGGAGTATGTTATAAGATAAGGCCAAATAAAATACCATGAGTTTAATTTGAATGGTCTTAGGTCCAATTATTAGGGGAATCCAAATATAACTAAGTGGTTTTTTATCAATTTTATCAAATCCATGATAAGTAAGGTGGGTTTGCTTGAGATGATCCTTATTATAACTAAGTTTTCAGATAAGCCATAAAGATGCCACATTAATACTAGATCCTTCACCAACTAAGACTTTATAGATAAGGTTAGTATTAATGTCCATTTTAATGAATTATGGTGGATCATTAGTGCAAAAAAGGATATCATCATTAATCATGTCTTCTTCAATAAATTCAATAGATGGTTTAGAATAAGGACAAATAGTTTTAATTATATGTACATTGGTAGGTTAAAATTCAATAGAGGGTGGTTATTCATCTATATAATATGTATCTTCAATTTATTGTAATTATTACATAAGGAATTTATGATTATAGGGTGAAGTAAGAACTAACTCCATAAGTGGAATCTTTCAAGGCATGGATTTAAGTTCTTCAATAAAGTTCCAATGCGATTTAGAAGAAGAACTAGTACGAGTTTTAGAAGGTAAGGTAGATTTTCAAGGAATAGAAGTTATTGGGTGTTTGGAAGGAGGAGGTGGTTCCTCAGGGTCTTCCAAAGATATATGAGTGGGTGTAGTATATTTGAGAAGTTTTTCTTCTAAATATGGTTTCTAATGTTTTATGATAGGATCTTTGTGAGTTAGTTTGTGATGATAATTGACCTTATCTTTGTTAACATATTGATAATTATTGTAATATTGGTCATAGTCACCATCAATAGCATAAAAATCCTTGGTATTTTTTTTATTATTAGCTATGGAAAAATATTTTTGATTATTAAAAGAATGAAATTTTTAATCTTTTCACTTTTGAGAAGTAGTGTTGTACTCTTAATGATGAAGGTTGATCATGGCTTTGTGATTGAAAGAATCACTGAGCATGTAGGAGACAACAAATTTAGTAATACCTATAAAATGTTGATGGGGATGACCAATGTAAATAAAGGGTTTAGAGGGTGGTAAAAATTGCTTCATTTGTTGTATAGTTAGTGATGTGTGAGAATATGGGGGAGTGTCAGCTTTGAAAGCTCTTGGTTTGGTTTGAGGATTATTTCTAGTGATATCATTGGTATAAGTTTGAAAATATCATTTAAGGAATTTTGGATTAGGTTCAAATCACTTCAATAAAAAGTCTTGATGTTTATAATGGTCAAGAGCTTCATTAAATGTCTAGGAAGCAAAAATGTGAACCTTATACTGTAGAAGAGTTAAAGCAGTGATAAAGAGTTTTAAAAAATCATCATTATTCATGTTATGATTGGATTTATGGTCTAGATATTTATATAGTTTGATAAAATCATGAGCTAATTTGGAGGGATATTGCTTATCATTGATGAAATGACTAAGACAATTTTTAGCAAGATCATTATGTTGAAACTCTTTGACTAAAGGATTGACTAAATCCTCAAGTTTCCAAATGGAATGTTGGGGAAGTTGGTTGTATCATTCCAATGAATTACAAATAAAGGTTTTAAGTATAATTTTAGTTGTGGAACAAGTATTAGTTTGGATCCACTCTTTATAAATATTTTTAAAGGCCTTCAGAAAGGATTTAGGGTCTTTAGTCCCATCATACTTGATAGTTGGAGATTTATTACCAATATCAATGGACATGATGAAAGGAGATAAAGGATCATTTTAGATGTTTTGAAGTATTTTTTAATTTATTATAATTTAAGGAATAACATTTCCTAAGTCATATCTAAGAGGTGGAGGAATAAAATTTGGATTGGCTTGAGGATTGAAAGCTGAAGGTTGATCAGCCATATTAATCAAATGATGTTGTAATTGCCTAATTTGATAGGTGTTATAAGTTTGAATTATGTCCATTTATTTTATCAATCTCATAATAAGTTGAGTTATATCAATTGGTGGGTTAGTGTTTGTAGGAGAAATCCCCAAATGGTATTAGGGGAAGGGTTATTGGAAAATGGATTATTAGTGGGATTATTGGATAGACTTGCATCAATTACTCCCATATTATGTTGAAGAGTTTAAAGGTGTAAATTATCTTGATAGGTACAAAAAATATCAGATCTACCTACTTCATCTTGAGGTGTGATTTTAACCATGATAAAAATCCATACATGAAGGAGGGGAAGAGGTGCTCCAAGAGTGAGGCTTCTCTTGGGAGTAAAAGAGGGAGAAATGAACATACCATATATTATCTAAATGGATTTAGGTTTTCCAAGAAGATTATAATAGGGGAATTCATGATGATTTGATAAAAATTAACATAATGCTAAGTAAGGAGAAATAGATAACTAAGTTGGATAGATAGGACAATAGTAAAAGTAGAGAGCTGACTAGGTTGACTTACTACTATAAACTAGAAAAATAGAGTTTAATAAAGATATAGGGTCGGCTAGGTCAACCTAGTACTGTAATCTTATTGGTGAAAGAGATATAGAATCAACTAGGTCAACTTAGTACTATATGTAAGAAGGAAAAATAGTTTGTAAGAGAATGTGTTGAATACAATGACAATGTATTGAAAATAGGGAAATATTTTGAAATATACTTTGAAATCAAGAAATAAAATAAAGCACACAATCAATTAGGTTAGTGAGAATGATTCCAATTGAGAAACACAACACAAAACCTTGCACCAATGCTAGCTAATTTAAGTTTTTGTAATACAACATATAATGAGTAAAGAGAAAGTAGACAACTTGAAAAGTAAATGATAATTAAGTGGTCATCTTGAATTTTGTTATATTATTATAAAGTGTTATTTTTTAGTGTGATAGGGAAGTTGGATGAAAGTAGGGAACTAGAAAGTAATCTATGGATGGTTTCAAGACATTTAGGCTGAAAGGGATATATATTGGTAATGACATTGGACTGGTATTGGATCCTACCCCATCACTTCACAATCCTACAATGATAAGGGTGTCAGGTGATTTACCAATATATACCATTAACCACATGTTTATACTTGGCTAGAAAACCAAGTTGACTTTCCCCTTGGTAATGAAATCTAATTAGGTAGGCCTTGGGAAGATAAATGTTAAATGCAATTTGAATATTGTGTTATTTGGTAGTGTGTGAAAAAAGATCAAAATAGTGAAACTGATCATAAATTTGAAAAACCACCTAATTAGACTATGTGTGATACTCTAAGCATGCAAATAGCTAAAAATGAAAGTGTGAATTAATTACTAGCATATAGTTTTTAATTCCTAATTTGAAGCATAGTATAGAGTTGGTTTAGATGAGACTATATGAAAACATTACAAAATAGAGTCAATAGTGTCTCTATTATACTATAGAAGCAAGAGTCCTTAAGAACTAAGTTGACCAAGTTGACCTATTCTTTAAGATAGAAGATAGAATACAAAATATAGAACTAGGTCAACTAGGTCAACCTACTTTATTGTATGATTATAGTTTTGAAGATTGTAAACTTTAAAAAATAGAGTTATAAGGAAGAACTAAATTGAGAGAGAAAGAGAGAGAGAGAGAGAGAGAGAGAGAGAGAGAGAGAGGAACCTTAGTGAGTTGAAAGATGTTGAGGATTATGAAATTTATATTAAAGTGACTTGAATGTTGCTTGTAAATTCTACCAACTATGTCAACTAGGTTAACCTAGTTCTATAATTCCCTATTTTTAAAAACTTGTTAAGATGGCTATACTAGCCTAATCGACTTGATATATTATCTGTAAGCTATTTGGAACACTAAGTTGATCTGTTAGACCTAGTTTACTATTCTAGAGATGAATAAGAGCACTATGTCAACCTATTTGATCTAGTAACATGTATTTGATGAAGACATACACAGAAAGAATAGAGTCATTTTTATGTAATTGTGTGTTAAACCTACACACAAAAGTTAGAAATTATGTCATCCCTATTGACCTAATATCACAAATATAAATAAATAATAAATAAAATGATAGAACTAAAAAACATGAAATAAAATCTATAAGCTTTATATTCACATTAGGTTCACCAGAATGTATGCAATTAGAAATGCATCAGATATGTAAATCAATCCTAGATCAAAGAAGATAGATCCTACTTACACTTTCAATTGGGGATACATTAGATAATTAGGAACATGACCAATATGTAGATCCACTAAACCCAATTATGGGATCTCTTATCATAAATAATATCACTAAGGAGGGTTCCAAAGCCTCTAGTCAAGCAAAACTATGCAATAGCCTGAACTAAGTCCTATGCTTTCATATACTTATTAATAACAAGTAAAGCAAATAAATATAATCTAGTGCTCACCAAAACTTGTGGCACAAAGTGGGGGTTAGTAAAAAAATGAAATTAAACATGCATAAGAGAATCCTAATTAAGTTATGTATAGGTTAGACCTAATGCATGGAGAAGAAGAGTAATATTATTCAAAATCCATTACTTATACTACTTCTATCTATTAAAGAGATGAGCAAAGTTAGAGATACTTACCTAGAAGATGAACCTGTTGAGACACAATTTTGCCCTTGGATAAAGGTGATTTGAGAGAGGTTGTTATGGTTTTTAAGGATCACTAAGCAAGGTCAAAACATTCAAGACTTCTCCACAAGACTATATTCTCTAAGTAAAAACCCTAAGCTAATACTCCTCAAGTAGAATGGTATAAGAGAATAATATAAAGAAGTAAAAATGAATAATAACTCTTGATGAATCTCTAATAATGGTGAAATGGATGTTTTTATATAGGTATATCTAACCCCAAACCCTTTCAAAAGTTTTGGACAACAGGGTCAACACATTCGACCTAGTATCTTTATTGACAAAAACCCATTAGGTCATAGGCTAGGTCAGCCAAGAGCTAACCTATACCCTAAATAAGTTTTACCAATAAGATTACAAGGTCAACCTAATTGAAATAATCATGTAAACTATCAAAATAGGTTTTAGGTTAGGAAACGGGATATAGAAGGTGTTAAATTATTGGAGAAGTGTGAAAAAGAGGAGTAATATATTAGGGGAATATTTTTAGGAGCTAGTTGGATTGGTAATAAGTGGAAATAAGGGACAACAATTTTTTGAAGCACTAATGGTCTGCCCACCCCTTTCCTGGTGCACCCCTTAGGGTGTGAACTTAGAGAGATTGAAACTTAATGACTTATTGAAAGATAGAAAGCATTAGTGATTAATAAAGCTTGAAAATATTATGTGGATACTCAAACCACCAAAATTTGACAAATACAAGTGTAAAGGTGACCCCAAGGCCCATTAATGGAATTATTTATTGCTTATCAACTAGTGGCCTATAGTGACATATACCTCATAATGTTGTTTCCAATGAGTTTAGTAGGACAATATTTGGAGTGGTTTCTAAAATTTCCCAACTCAATATCTGACTTTGATGATCTTTCAGACAAGTTTGTGTAACACTTCTATAATCTCAAGAATGACATTTCATTAGTAGTTTTAACATAAGACAAATAGAAGGTTGGTAAAAAATTTAGGAGTTATATGTAGTGATGGAGAGAACTTGCAATCTAATTTACCCATAGTTGACTAGACAAGAAATTAGCCATTGTGTTTACTATGAATTTACACAACAAGATATATTACCATTTAGAGCTGCAATGTGCACAAAATTTTAAGGAAATCATTGACAAAGGTTTGTTTATTGAAATGTCCCTTATTAAAAAATGGATCATTAAGATAACCTCATCAAATTAGAACTAGAATCAAAACCAAAATAATGGCCAAAACAAGAACCAAGTCTAAGAATAAGCATCATAACCATCCTAGGCCAATAATTATGACAAACCTAAGTTATTTAATTATAACAAGAATGTTGTTGGAAATGGATTAACCAAGTCACATGTCCAAAAGATGAAAACACCATATGGTTAGCTTACATCACATATGTAAATTACTCCTAACCAAAAACCTCTTTAGCAAATGTAACAAGTGAATTAGACTAGATCAGCACAATAAACATAGAAAACTTTGCCTTTGCAAACCCCCCTCTAAGGAGAATTATGCATACTTATTTCATCTTTAGTGACCTTGGAAAAACCATTTAATTCATGTTTTGAAATTTTTACACTACTAATATAATTTACTAGCCTATTCCAAAGCACTATCCTGAGGGCATTCCTTATCTAGATTGGTATCGACAAAATGAATTATGCAAGTATCATTAGGTTAATGGACATAATTGGTAGCATTATGTGAAAATTAAACATTTGATTCAAAATATGTTATAAAATGGGGAGATCACATTAGATAATGGATATTATACATCTAATAAAATTCTAGTAATTTATCAAAATCCCTTTGCACAACATAATAACTAACAAGAGTAGTAACAAAGGCTAGAACAACAACAACAGTATCAATAACTGAGATAGAACCAACAAAATCAATAGCTTCAAAACCATTTTCAACCAAATGGATGGAACCAAGGCCAAAATTATGCCAACAACTAATAGACCTACCACATATTTTCACATGACTAAAACAAGGTTATTGGTCATATTTCAAGAGGTTGTGTTTTCACCATCTCTATCAATCCAAGATGAAGCATTAACTAAACAAGACAATTGCTAGTTAATTCCAACTAGCCAACCTATGCCAGTGATCCTTCCTTGACCTAAGAGAACATATAAATGTACCATCAATCAAGGATTACTAATTTTGGACCTTATACCAATAACTCATCCTAACCCCATGAACACACACAAGTGCACTAGCAACTAAGACTTATCATATCTAGTCCCCCACCACCATCATTACTAACAAAAATGGTATTGTATCTAATCTTAATTATGTAATCACAAACCATTAGTCCAAGATTAACATCCCAAGCCCACATTCAACTTCTACTACACCCATCCAACCCACCATTTTGGCTAAGAACAAGCCATTTTCTTCCATAAACAAAAATATGTTTGATATTGTGGACTAACTACATAAAGACACCCACATAAATCTCCATTTTGGATTTGTTGTGTACATCTATAATCCATAAAAAAAAATCTTAACAAAGTTCTTTGGATAATATCAAGTTCTTAATGGCATATCTCTAGACAAATTTCAAGCTTTGGTTGGACATTTAGCCCAAGGCCAACAACTAAGCTTCGATCAAAGTGATATGTCATCCATTGGCGCTTTGCACAATAATCCATTGTACATTGAAGTTTTCATAATATGGAACAAAGTGGAATGTGTCTTCATAGACAAAAGATCGAGTCTAAATATTGTATCTCTAAATCTCATTAAGAGTTTTAGGTGCACCATAATCAATCTCCAAATAGAAATGATCGTAATCAAGGCCTATGACAATGAAGAATGAGAATCAAAAGGCACCATCATCTTTCTAGTTATCATTGGGCCTTTGACCCATGATACATTATGCCATGTGTCAAACCCTGATTTGTCATATAATATGATTTTGGGTAGACCTTGGATACATGAAATTCATGCAATCCCTTCAACATTGCATCAATGTATCAAGTTCTCCCATTCAGGTATGGATGTTACTATCCATGCATATTTGCATCCATACAAAAATTGTAAGCATTTATAGGTTGAGTACCAAAACTATAACTATTGTTTTATATTTAATCTAGTTCTTAAGAAGGACAAGGGGTAATAAATACTTGTTTATTCACTAGAGGCCAATTGTATTAACCTAGATACCCTTGATTCACTTTCCCACATTCCACCTCTTGAAATATCTAATAATTATACTATCTTGACTAATGACCTAGGATAATATTTGACCCACGATACATTCCACATTTCCAAACTTAAAAAAAACCCCAAGTCCTATAGAAGACCTAAATCCAAACCACCTTGCATGGAATTATAACAAAAAGGAAAAAGCAAATTTTAGTCCAATAATCATCATTTTCACATCGACCATTGGACAAGAATAAGCCCCTCTTGTAGATGATAAATCATGGTTATATAATGATAGGCTGGCCAATTTATATAATAATCCCATGTATCTCATACCTAATTGGATCATGGAGAAGCATGCCTATGAAGGAGGAGGCCTTAAGACAAATCAACAAGGAATGATTTAGCCAATTTCTACCACTTAGTATAAAAGGATCTATGGTCTTGGATTTAAACTACCTATGATTGACCCCAACTACCTCATTTGTGTTCCAATGCCAATGACTAGTGATGACTATGCCGATAGTGAATCAGAGTCTATTCATATCCCTTTTGATAACTTGGTCAATACCAATTTATTTTATACTAATGCCATTTATACCCTTAGACTAGTTATTTACCATAATCCACTTCTTTTATATTATCCTCAACTTATAGACTAGGACCAACAAGAATCAATAGTTTTAGTCGATGATTTTTAGAATGATGTTCTATTGGGAGACCACAAATAAGGGTTCTCAATCAATTTGGATCCTAAATTCTATTTTGCAGAATGGGTGAACACCCTTAGCCATAAAAAATTAAACAAATCATTGAGGTCCCAAAGTGAAAACCTCTTTGAGGTGATTTTGGACCAAGGAAATAGTAAAGAGAAAATCCATTCTAGTTGGGAAAACATGTTTTAGGCACTATTAGATGGGGGTGTTCAACCTTCTTAAAACATAGCTTAGGAAACCACCAATGATGAACTTGCCTTTGGGTCCGAGTTCAATTTTAAATAAAAATAGGCTTTTGATTGAATCATCCAAGAGTTCCTAACAATGTTTGTCACATGGCCATCCCTATCATTGGAAGATTTTGATTCTTCATACCTAGGAGAACTTAAGAAGCCAATCCAAGATGACTACTCTACCATTGCAAGCCAATTCAAATCTTTACTAACCATTATAAAATATGTTTTGACTCTTCTTATGAAAGACACTATAGAAATTAACATCAAGACTCTAGAAAACCCAAAATGGATCAAATTAGGCACATCCCTCACTTAGAAGGAATGTGAAGTCTTTATTGCCCTATTGAGGGAATTTATTGATATATTTGTTTGGGCTTACTCTGGCATGCTAGGTTTGGACCCCACCTTGGTTGTGTACTACCTTATGGTACATCCTGATGTCAAACCTTTAAAACAAAAGTTACACAAGATGCATCCTCATATTATGTATACATCTAATATTTTCACAATCTTATTGATTACTAACACTTTGTATCTTGTAGTAACCTACCATGTCTCAATCTCTCTTAGTGCATGCCTTAATGGATGCACTAAGAAAAGGGTGGGTAGACCTTTGGTGATTCATAATATTTTTGTTCCTTTTTCCACTTGCTATCTACACTCTTTCCTCTTAAAACTTTAAACCCTGAGCTTATTTCTCTCTTTCTTATCTATTCCCACCATTTGTCATGTGTTATCCCTCATTTATTACCTTTTCCCCCTTTTGACCTATTCAATAATCTAGGTTGACCTAGTTAACCTAGATTATTCTAGGGATACTTTGCCTTTTATTGTTGCTTTGCATCTTGGCTGACCTAGCATAAACTCTAGGCATTAGTCTAATAATGTGCTAATTCAACCCAATCAACCTATCACAACTGACATGTCCAAAAGTATTTAGGGTGAGATACTATTATATATACAAGGTCATTCCTTACCATTTCATAAGAGAGTTTAATTAAGTGAAAAAGCATGAATGAACATCTACTTATTGACCATTCTACTTGAGGAATAAATATTTAAGGTTCCATACTTTTCTTTAGAGCTTTGATATTGTCTTATGGAGAAGTATTTTAGATGATTAGGTATGTCATATATCCCATATCTAATTTATCTTGGTTGTCCTTACAAGCCACAATAATCTCTTGCAAATCACCATTGGCTAAGGGAGAGGTTGAGACTCGTCAAGTTCATCTTCAAAGGTAAGTATTCCTATCTTTATTTATCCTTTGTAAGAGTAGATAGATAATGAATTATGTATTCTTATCTCCCATGTATTAGGATTATTTATGCATGGACATGAGTATATGTCTCCTATACATGTTTAGTTTAGTTGTTATTTACTTGTTTTATTTTAACCCCTACTTTGTGCCATAATCTTTGGTGAGCACTAGATTAGTTTACTTTTCTTGTTATTAGATTAGTTTACTTTATTTTTTATTATCATAAGTGAATATAGAAACCATAGGACTCTTTAGGGTTATTGTGTGATTGTGTTAGACTATAGGCTTTGGAACCTTGCCTAGCATGATGTGTTATGATAGATGATATAAGTGATCCCCTAATTGGGTCTATCAGATCCTCATATGGGTCATGCTCCCACTTAACAAGTGTATGCCCCAATTAGAAGTGTAGGTGTGATATATATTATCTGATTTAGGATTGATGCATGTGCATCATGCAATTTTGATTACATACATTATAGTGAACCTAACATTAATCAAACCCTTATAGGTTTTTTTTACTTATTTTATTCTTTTTGTCATTTTTTCTATCATATGTTTTGACTTGCTGGCTTGATTATTTCAACCTAGTTATTTTTCTCTATGTGTAGGAATAGGTAACTGGATTGAACAACTTGACCTATAATAGGTTTCTATCACTTTGTATATGTTATGTTTAGCCTACTAGGTTGATCGAGTTGACCTAGCACATTTCTAGACAATTTATAGTAGTTTCTTGTTCAAGATTCATAGTGTAGGTTCTAGATTCTAGACTTCTAAATTTATAGTCCAATAAAATAAGTTGACCAACTTGATTTATCACATTTCTAGACATCTAGTTCAGTTTACTACGTTGACCAGGTTGACTTAGCACACTTTTTTAGCTTTTGTAGTAGTTTCTTATCTCACTTGGTTGACCAACTTGACTCAAATTTGTAGATTGGACCAATTCTCTCCAAGGTTATAGGTCAGTTATCTATTATGTTTTCATCTCCAAAACATTAAGTTTAGTTTCTATTTCTTTATTTCTACTCTACTTTGTAATTTTCTTTCAAAATTATAATATATTTATATGTACTAATTGAATTGGCCAGCATCAATTCAATTAGCTATGTATTTCATTTAAATATATACTTTTCTAGACTAGCTATAGGAATATATCATTTCATTTTTCATATTTTTATCAATTCTTTATTTTGTCCTATCTATTGTGCTACATCGACCAGCTCAACTCTATACTGTCTTAGGCCCTACTTTTTACCTCTATTTGTTGCACTAGGTCGACCTAGTCAACCTAGAAATTTTTGTATCTCATGTGTAGTGTAATAGGTTGACCAAGTTGACATATAAGAGTTTTCAATCCTTTTTCCATTTTCTATTAGCTTTTTCTCTCTATACTAGGTTCATTTTGTGGACCATGTCTAGCTTTATTGTACCTATTTTTCACTAGGTCGATCATGTCAACCTAGATTTGTTTCTATCACTTTTTGAATCTTTTGTTTTCTCATTTTGAATTCTTTCCTCTTTCATCATGGATTTATTTTTGGGTGAAAACATTTAGTCTCATACAATAGGCATGATGGAATTCACCAATCCTCATAGGGTTTCCCATAGACAAAGTAGAGTTACTTTTACAAATGCTAGTAATGTCCATATTGCAACTTGTATAATGGACTATGGGTTACCCCATGATACCTCATTGAAATATAATCCTTATTTTCTCCTAGAAAACCAACCTCAATTATATTATACTCCTAAAATGTTTTCTTTATTAACCAATTTCCCCAACATAAAGGGAAAGATCAATCTACCATTTAAAATCTCATGATTGGTGGTCAAGACAATGAACCTCATTCACTAAATTATACATTCTCAAATGGATTTTGTAGTACTAATTTATTTGCTTCAAAACCTCTCCCTTTGATCATGCTTCTTCTTCTTCTTCTTCTTTACTTTCTTCTACATCCATTCCTAGTATCTCAAATACCAGGGTTGGTTCTACATCTAGTGAACCTCTCTTAAGATCCACTATCCTTAATCCTTCCACTAGTTCATTGTTTACTACCCAAGGCATTCATGATTCTAGTGCTTCTTCCTCTCTTCCATTAATTATTCCATATTTTCATACACAAGCAAGCTTTGCCACTAGTGCCTCTCATTCTCATCATTTATCTCAAGCTCTTAACAACACCAATAGTGGTACCCAAGCCACTAATACCAACATGAAATCTTCTAATAATTTTAGTCAAACTCACCAAATTCTATTATAAACTCCAAATAAAATGAATTATTTCCAATCCCATAACACAAATCAAATGATGATAATGTAAAACCACCTTATTCACCTTCAAATTTATCCACAACAAATGGCTTGGGGCACACATAACCAAAGTGTTCCTCCCCCTCCTCTTTGATATTCTCAAGGAAATATTATTCCTCAACCTCCTTTAATCAATAAAACTATCAATAATATACAAAATGAACCTATCACTACCCAAATTGATAACATTGATATAGGAGGTATAACACCTAATAATGGATCAACTAATCCTTATCTTCATCTTAAAACATTTGGGAATCTTTATAAATATTGATTTAAATTAAATACCTTTTTTGCTACCAAGATCCTTACTAAGACCCTCATAGATGATGCCTTGGATTGGTAAAATCAACTTAGACCTGATTTCATTACTAGTTTGGAGGATTTATTGAATGCTTTAGTTCAATAATTCCAAACTAGTGATCTTCCTAAAAACATTTTGGCCCATTTCATCAATTGTAAGCAAAGCAAAAAATGAAACCACTCAAGAATTTGATAAATGATGGAAGAATTTATCAAATAAATGTGAACACAACATGCCTAATGATAATCTTTTTCATCTCTTTACAAATTCTCTTTATCCCAAATTACAATATCAAGTTTGTACCCTTTCTCCATGCACTTTCAAAGAAACTATTAATCAAGCTAAATTAAAATATTTCCTTACGCATCAATTCAAACCACCCCAAAATTCCATAGGTTATCATATATTAATTAAAAATAAAAATAAAAATGTTACCAGTGATGGTGTTTTTGATTCATATGATACCATTCACCATGTTCAAGTTGTTGTTCCTACCCATTCTTCACAACCAGCTTCCTCTTCTCAACAATTTAATAATATTCCTTTTTCAACAAATAACATTACTTTTCATAAACCTCTTTCCTTATTTTAATTTATTAAATGTCTACTTAGGACTTTTCCTCATGAAATTGACCCAACTCATCCTATGAAAACCTAGTATGATCCTAGCAAGTTTTGTTGGTTTCATGTTAGTTGGGGTCATTCTCATGAGACATGTAGATAACTTCATAATTTATCTATGGAATTTATTCTTGGACCTAATTTTGACTATTATTCTATAACATTCCAATTTTAACAAGATTATGATCATTCATTCAAAGAATACAAAACTCATGATAAATCTCAAGCCTTGAATCAATCAAATGCTCATTTATATATTTATAAGGATCCTGTACATAATCATCAACCAATTCAAGAAAACCAAGGAAATCCCATCTCTTCCAAAAATAATGTAGAAAGTCTTGTGGAACCAATTTTTGAAGAAAATGTGGTTAGCATGACTAATATGCGAAGAGTAGTGGATTTCATCAATTCTCAACCTATCTATAAATGGCTTCCTTCTAAAGCATATTGTGTTATCCAAGACTTTTATCCAACTCATTTAAATTATTTAGGGTAAGATATTATAAACTTTTATGAATATCCAACTTATGATTCTCCTTTGGATAACACATCCCATGCTATTTCTACCACTTTTCCATCATCTTCTACTTCTAATGTTAATCAACCTTCTGTTAACACATATTTTACTCCTCAAGATCAATTCAAACCTATTATTTCACCTTCTCAACATGATTTGAAACCTACTTCTAAAACTTCTCATTCTTATCAACACAAATTTAAATTCTCTTTGGCTCCTCCCTCTAAATAACTCCTTAACCATTACATGCCTATATCTAATAATCTTCTCATGGGTTATGATGAGTGGGATCCCATTACAGATCTCACTAATCTCCCTTCTCAAATTCCATTTATTGAACTCATGAGGACATCTCCCCATCATCAAAACCATATTATGTAACTATTATTTGAGATTAATTCCCATCATCCTCCCTTAGTAGGATGAGAGGCAACCTTATCTAGTTCTGAGGATAGTATCTTGCAAAAATGTGAAGAGATTTCCATCAATGTTGATGAAACTATAGACCCTTATCTTTCATTAAAATTTCCCATTGCATCTATGATTTTTTATATGATTATAATCCATGTAGATGATCCTCCCCTATTTATTAGCATCCAAATTTATGATATCCAAGTTAAGTGTGCTTTTATTGACAAGGGTTTTAGCACTTGTGTTGCTTCTCTTAATTTCATTAAAACCCTTAGATATTTTGAATGTAATCTTAAGTCCACATGTAACACCTACCAAGGATAAGATATAATGAAAATTCCTCCTATTGTGTGTGTGTGGATTCCCATTACTATCCCACCTAACACCATTTGTGTGAAGGTGATGATCTTTAACTTTCCTCTTTAGTATAACATCTTTCTTGGTAGGTCATGGACTCATCGTATGTGAGCTATCACTTCTTCTACTATCCAATGCATTGAATTCCCTCATAATGGAGCCATTTATATTATTCAAAGAGATAATAACCCTTATAATTTTAAATAATTTTGAGATCGTGGTGTCTTTAAGATTCCTACTCTTGAGCCTTTACCTAGCATTCCATTCCATGAGTCGCAACATCTAAATTCATTTGTCAACTCAACTAGAGGATATAATGGGCATCCCAAGATTATTGTTAATATTCCTCCCAACCTTTTAGACTCCAATGATGATGATGATCTTAATGAGATTAATCTCAAGATCAAAAATTTTGATCTCATACCTCATCTCATCTCACAACTTCCTACTTCCTTGTACCCTTATTTTTGTAAACCTCCTTGAGATGACATTCCTATAGTCTTATCCACGACTCATAATTATATTCACCATACTTATTTTGATTACAAAGTTATTTTGACTTGTGTCATCAATCTTCATTTGCTTGATTATGATGATGACTATTCTTTAGATGATCCTTTATTAGGTGGTCTTGTCCAAGCCCATGACACTGAGATTGTGTGTTATCATTCTTCTTTACTTGAGTTTTTTCATGCAACCTCTCATGTTACAACTTTTATAGTTCCTAATTTTTGTATTTTTCCTCTTTATCTTAGTGTAGAGATGGCACTGACACCTCTAGTTTTTGAGGATCCCCATAGGACTATGCCCATGGATTGTGTTATGACTGGCCCTTACCATTTTTATAGGTTCCCTAATTCTCATCATTGGTTTACTTTTGATGTTAGTGCTACCCTTATTATACCTTTTGTTTATCCTACTCTTCCCATAGTGGAACCTATGTCAAAACCAATTATTATTACTTCTTTCATTATTGGTGAGCCTACTCTTGCTTCTTTCACTAGTTCTCCCCCTATTAAGATTGGTTCTTTTTTTAATCCATCATCACCTCCTCTTAGTGATGGTTTACTTCCTTTACCTAAGATGGGTTCTTTTCCCACCAAATGGGGTGATGAGTCATTTCCCTCTTCTTCCACACTTGTTATACCTTCTCCCATGAGTTTTCCTCCTAAGCACACTCACAAGCATATTTGTTTCTTTCATAGGATAGATACTCATTCTTTTACCCATTGTCATAAGTTATGATAATATATTGATACCTTGCATCCTTCTTCCCCATCCATAGACACTACCATACCTCCTCCCAATATTCTTCCTAACTATATACCTAAATATGGTGAGATGTATTGTATATGGCACCAATTAGTTACACATCATATTGATCATTATCATATCCTTCAGTAGCATATCAAGGATCATCTTATAGTTATCCCTAGACTAGCTACTATTCTTCCCATAGGTTATTCTCACAAGAAGGTTCCCCCTTCTTCTCCCATAGTTACACCTCATATGGTTCCTTTTGTGCCTCCACCTATGGTTCCTTTTCCACCCATGGACCCTCCTTCACCTATGGATCCTTCTCCATCGGTGATTCCTCATTCTCCCATATATCCCATTCACACGCATTGTTATGATCATCCTTTACTTGATTTCCCTCCTCAACATGATCCAATGAGTATTCCTAATTTTTTAGTTGAGGATATTAGAAAAGAAGTATTTACCCAATATTTTATAAATATTGACAACACATTAGCATTAGTTCATATCCAACTTCATATAAATTTATCTGATGTCTTAGATAACATGTATGCATAGATTTACTAAAACTTATGAGCACATACATGGTACTTTTACATTTATATTTAGATTGGATGTGTGCTCTATATTTATTTATTTTTTCTATATCTAATTATATCATTTGACATTGTGTCAAATTCTTGCTTATCTTATATCATTATCTTCTTTGTTGTATTATATTTTTGGTTAGTTTTATATTCTATTCTCTTTGCATATGTTTGTTCTTCCTGATCATTGCTTTTTATTTCTCTTTTATTATTGTTTTATCCCTTGGATATTTCTTTTGTGAGTTTCTTTGTAAGACCATAGATAGGACCCAATAGATCCTCAAAAATCACCATATTTAGCTTGTTGTTTCCTTGTATCTTCATGATTTTTTTGTTTTCTTATCCTTACTTTTTGTAGATAATTTTCATGGTGACTTGTTTGTATTTACCCTATCCCCTTCGGTTATTATCTCCTTTTACCATTTGATTAGTTATTAAATAATCTTTCTCATTACTATTTCCTTTTAACAATCCACCTTTAGATCTCCTTTTTCCTTTCTTCCTTTTTTCACAAACTAAGCTTATGCACAGTTGAGATTTGAGATCACATATTTTTTCATTGTCAACCCTAAGTGTACTAGTCAGTCTTTTGTCTTTGGTTATTTAACTTCCTTTAACCTTAGCCTACAACTCATTAATGTGTATCACTATCTCTCTCATGCTTGGTCATTACAAATCCATATAGAGGAGGAATCTAAAAAAAAAGAGCCTTATAAAATAAAGTTAAAAGACAAATAATTTAAACAAAAGGAAATGATATCAAAAGGCAAAAATATGCAATATTATTAAAAGTCTAATCACACTAAAAGACATGATTCAAGAACATCTCCTATCTCTAATCAAATCTCAAACTCCACAATCAAATTCACATAGATCTGAATTCCTTTGGGGTATGGTAGGTTAGTATATTGGAATAAGGGAATTCAAAAAAATATTTTAGTGCTACCTACTTTCTCACACAAGCACCCAATCTTCATACTAGACTGACAGCTCTATAAGGGGTCCTGAGGAGCAAGGAACACATCATGGGGAGGTAGGTCCATTTTAATTTTTCATTATACCAATCCACCTTCATGATTTTATCTTAGTATCATACTTATCTTCCTATAAATATTTGTGTCTATAAGGAATAGGTTTCCCTTGTACATAGATGACCACTAGTCACTATGTGTCTTCTCATGTTCTTAGTATTTCTCTTATCTCCTAAGGTATTCTCTTAATATGCATAATTCTTTGCTTTTTACACTCTTTTTTCATTCCCTTTCCTCATATTTCATCTTGAGAAATATTTCCTTGTTTTTTTATCACACCCCTTGGGTTTTTCTTTTGTGAGTTGTGACATAAGACTATGGATAAGACCCAATAATTCCTCATAAAATTACCATCCATTTTGAATTTCAATCCAATATTATTATTCTGCTTGCCAATGTTATTTTGGCATCCTTTTGTGTTTTTTATTTATGAGAGTTTTATCCTATTACCCTTATTCCCCATGTACTTAGTTGTTCATGCTTATTCCAACCCATGAGGTGTTCCCTTTTTTGAGTTTCAATGTAAGACCATGGATATGACCCATCCCTCACAAAGTTTTCCAACAATAAAGTCACCATAAAATTACATTTTTCAAGTTTGAGATAAGATTCAATTGATTATGAAGTTACACATCATTTTACATGCTTCCCAACTTGAACTAGTATGTTCTATGCTTCATTTTTCTTTCACCTTTTATTTTCTTATTTTTTTAGTGCATGTAATATTTCAAACATCTCTTGAATTTTTTCATACATCTCAGCTTGAATTAGTGTGATAAATTTAAGACCAAATTTTCACTAAATTTTCATTCATTTTTCTTACCTTATATGGCCTTCTGCATATCTTCCATTTAATTACTTTGTTTTTCATACTTCCCAACATGATATAGTATGATTTTACTTGTTTTAATTTGGTGAAAATATATTTCATATTTGGTTTGAAAACAAATCCCATTTTTACCATTTTATTTTCCCTTTCTTGGTTTTTTATACTTAGTTATTTTTCATGTTATTACATATTTCCTATCTTGAATTAGCGTGTAGTGCATTTTTGATTGATTATATTTTTCCAAGTATTTTTGCATGTTTCTTTTTAACCATGCATGTTTTTCTCATAATGATAGAAAAGAAACCAAATCTCATATATTTCCTATAGCATATACAACAAAGCTAAATACATGTGCTATAAATAAATATATCTAAAGCATCCAGATAAATAACTAGTAAAATGATAACAATATATACATAGTGACCACATACACAATCACATCATTAAGCCAAAATGATACATCATATATATCTCAAGAGTTTGATATAATATATACAACCATAAATAATGCTCTAGCTCTAGGGTTAGGCTCCATCCTATCTATCTCATGGCATAGCCACACTAACTATTGAGGCCTCAATTTGACTCCTCTAAATGGTATGCTATAATGAGGTAGTTTGAGATTTTAATCCCTCTACTTATCCCTATAGACATGATATCTACACGTATGCTTATACCAACTCAATTTGGGTCACCATATATGCCTACATCAGTTAGGTATGCATTGTTGTATATGCCTACATCATCTATGTCATTATCTCTATATATGCATCTCTCTTATTATCTAGGGCCTACCAGGCCTACCTTTATCCTACACCCATCTCTAATGGTGGTTATGCCCTCTTTCTCTATATATGTATCTACCTCATGGCCTCTCTCACTAATCTAAACTAGCTTGTCTAACTTGGGCCAAATGATACACTTAGATTCTCTAGTGTCATGAGGTCATATGGCTACATAGTCTCATCTAGGACAACATGGAGTATTCCCCTAACTATGGACCCCCATCTCTCATCCTCATCCTTAAGTATGCCTATAAAATCACACTAGATGGATATTAGATCACTATCATATATCACAATATCTATCTATCTTTCTTTCTTTAAATTCAAAGCTTAATAAATAAATCAATCATATTTTTATTACCTATTTGTGTCTCAACTACTATGGTCTCTCCATATAAATGACTACCTAGCATAGTCTTCCCATCTATGCAACCTCTTATTACCTCCTCTATAGCTCACCTCCTCTGCTCAAACTTGACTTTCATGGCTTGTCTCCATCTTATCCTATGCTTGAGTGGTCTCTCACTCATCTATGTCTCCTCTCTATCCTTTATTGAATCACTAAGGATGATGATGGTATCCACTCTCTCCTCCTACCTCTATTGATACCATGTCCTTGATGGCCATAGCTCATCTCTCTACGGAGTTAATGGTGGTACATCTAGTATCACTTTCTCATCCTTCTACTAATCTACTCCTCATCATGTTCAACCATTCCATGGTTGCTCTTGGTGTGGCCATAGTGTCATCCTCATTATTAATGGTCTAAATCCCCTCTTCCCTAGTGGCTCCCTCAAATGCTAAGTCCACTACTTAGACATGAGTATCAGTGTCACTAGATGAGGTAGACCCATCTATCCTATCATCCATGCCACCATATGTGGCTCTCTCCACCATGTATAGTATCATATCACCTCTCTCCTCTTTAGTGCTCATTCAACTATGTACCAACTCTCCCAAGTAGTCACTAGCTACTCATATGGTCACCATACTATGTCAGTGCATCTCACCATCTATAGTGCTAGCACATGGGGCATAGCTTTCACTACCTAGTCCTCTCTCCATCTCCTCACTTGAGGTGACCTATCACTAACCATATGGGAAACCCAACTAGTTGATATATAGGAAATCTATCATATATCTATGCTATCAGTAGTATGATCAATCCCATAGTCTTCTACCCTGTGACCAGCATCTCATATAGATAATGCATGAGTTGGACCCAGATGGTAGAGCCTAGATCATATAACACTCCTTCCTCCATCATCATTCTACTCAATTTTATCATTTATAATGGTACCTTGACATCTAACTTATGATAGAGCAACCATTGTGTCACAAGGCTTATCACAACCTTTAAAAGATATAGAATCTATGATATATGAACATCATCCATGCTCATTCTCCACCCCAATTATATCATCTCTAAGCATGTAGCCCACATGGATAAGGCTCTCCTCTCCTCTCTACTATATAGTATCACTGTGGTCACTAGTGTTCCTACCATCGATAGCCAAAGGATGGCATGGACATATTCTAGTGTGATAGCCACCTCTATCACATCCCCATCCACCTCCCATTTGAAGGTGTTATTCGGTAATTCCCAATAACCAAGGAACATGACTAACAAGTCTTTGTTTAAGGGTATCCTACACATATCTGTTATACCTCTTAGACTTATGGATATCAGTCTAGCCTTATCTCTATTTTTCAATCACTCCAACAAGTTTGGTAGTCAAGAGACATCCAACAATATCCAAAACCATCATCATCTCTACAATCAAGAAATAACGAAGGATGTATTAGTTCCTCCATGTCATGTATAATCATAATACATTCTTTATTAATTCTATTTTTAATCATAAACAAGTATAATTTATTCATTTTTATCTATTTTAGACTATTTTGGTCCCCCTTGCCCTTCTTTGGTCATTTTATACCATTCTAGCTCTCTTTCAGCTTTCTGCACACTTTTCCATGTTTTCTCTAATTCCCTGGTCAACCTAATTTGACCAAAAAAAATTCCTATTTTTCTCCACATTTTTAATTTTCCTTCTTATTCTCTTTTCTCTAGTTTTAATTTTCCATTTTGGCCCTTATGGACCAACTAGATACCTCATATTAGGTTTTTGGTTCTAGAATGTGCTAGGTCGACCTATACCCTCTAGGTTGACCACATGGATTTCAACTTGATTTACTCTACTAGGTCGACCTAGTCGACCTAGTAGGTTTTAGTGTGCTGACCTAGTACATTTTGCCAAAAACTTATCTTTTTTTGGCTTTTTCCCTAATTCCTTCCAACCCATTCTCATCTTCTCATTTCCCTCCCTTAGAATCTTTTTTTTTTCATTTTTTTCATATATTTATATATATATATATATATATATATATATATATATATATATACTCTAGGTTGACCACATGGATTTCAACTTGATTTACTCTACTAGGTCGACCTAGTCGACCTAGTAGGTTTTAGTGTGCTGACCTAGTACATTTTGCCAAAAACTTATGTTTTTTTGGCTTTTTCCCTAATTCCTTCCAACCCATTCTCATCTTCTCATTTCCCTCCCTTAGAATCTTTTTTTTTTCATTTTTATCATATATATATATATATATATATGTATGTATATATATATATATATGTATGTATATATATATATATATATATATGTATGTATGTATATGTATATATATATATATATATATGTATATATATGTATATATATGTATATATATATATATATATGTATATATATGTATATATATATGTATATATATGTATATATATATATATATGTATATATATGTATATATATATGCTTAAAATTAAATTTTATCAAAATTCACTTAATTCATTTCAAATTTTAAAATATGGTTTGAGATTCTTAGATGCATACCTATAGTGCACCCACTCTCACTCCTGGAGCTCCCTCTCATCTAGCATGTCATTCCCTCACCATTCTAGTTTATTTTCTCTCCAAATCTCTTTTTCTCTTCTCTTACAATGCAAGATAACAAAATGAATTCTCTTTTTCATACTTAAAAATACTTTTTGTCCATTCAAATTCTTCATTTATTTTCCTTTAGATTCCTTATTTTTCTCATATCTTTGTTTCTAATCATCCATTTTTTAAACCATAAAATGTGTTAGATTTGTGATGACATAGATATATTTTTCCACTATTATATTCCTATCTTCCAAAAAATTTGATTTTTAGCTATTTTTGCACTAACTTCTACAGGTTCACCTAGTGTGCTTTACATTAGACACCTTCACTTTCTTCCAATCTTCTTCTCTGGCACTAAGGTAAGTTAAAGGTATGTGTTTTTCAAATTTGTCCTTCCATTTATTTTATTTTCTTCTTATTATAATTTACTTAGAATTAACATTATGTGTCATCATGTTCTATCCTAAAGCACCATCTCATGTTGCACTTACATGACACACGAAGAGCTTCAACTAGGGCATATGTAAACACATAATATTTTCACACTTCTATAGATTAATGATACTCCATATCTTGTAGGAACCTATTGATTCCAAATCTCTAAGTACATGCCTTAAGGGATGTACCAAGAAAGGGTTGGGTACACCTTTGGTGATTCGTAAGATTGTTATTCATTTTTCCACTTGCTACTTACATTTTTGCCTCTTAAAACCTTGAAATCTAAGATTATTTTTCTCTTTCCTATCTATTCCCACCAGTTTTCATTCTTTATCCCTCATTTATTACCTTATTTCTCTTTTGACCTATTTATTAAGTTAGGTTGACCTAGTCAACCTAGCTTGTTTTGGGGATACTTTGTCTTTCCTTGTTGCTTTTCATCCCAACCAACCTAGCACAAACTTTAGGAATTATCCCAATAATGTGCTAGGTCAACCCAATCAACCTCACATATATTACATGTCCAAAAGTATTTAGGGTGATATAATACTATATATACAAGGTCATTCCTTACCATTTCATAAGAGAGTTGAATTAAGCAAAGAAGTGAGAATGAACATCTGCTTATTGACCATTCTACTTGAGGAATAAAGCTTTAGGGTTCAATAATTTTCTTTGGATATCTAATCTTGTCTTGTGGAAAATTATTTTAGATGCTTAGGTAGGTCATGTATCCTAGACCTTATTTATCTTGGTTATCCTTACAAGCCATAACAATCTCTTGCAAAGCACCATTGACTAAGGGAGAGGTTGAGATTCGATAGGTTCATCTTCAAAGGTAAGTATTCCTAAGTTTATTTCTCCTTTGTAAGAGTAGATAGATAATACAGTATGTATTCTTTTCTCCCCTAAATTATGATTATATATACATTAACATGATTATATGTCTCCTATACATGTTTAGTTTAGTTGTTATTTACTTATTTTGTTCTAACCCCTACTTTGTTCCACAAGCTTTGGTGAGCACTAGATTAGTTTACTTTTCTTGTTATTAGATTAGTTTACTTTTTTATTTATTATCATAAGTGAATATATAAACCATAGGACTCTTTTAGGGTTGTTGTGTGATTGTGTTAGACTATAGCCTTTAGAACCCTACCTAGCATGATGTGTTGTGATAGATGATACAAGTGATCCCTTAATCAAGTCGAGTATATCCTCATATTTGTCAAGTTCTCACTTAACAAATGTATGCCCTAATAAAAAGTGTAGGTGTGATCTATATTATCTAATCTAAGATTAATTCATATGCATCATGAAATTTTGATTTCATACACATTATTGTATTAGTGAAGAAAGATTTGGAAAAACTCTTGGAAGTAGGATGTATTCAACTAATTGACTACCCTAAGTGGATATGAAATGTTGTACCAATTAGTAAGAAGCCAAAAGGAATTAGAATCTACACTAATTTTAGAGATATAAACAAGGCCTAACCCAAGGATGACTTTCCTCTACCAAACATTGACATTATTATTGACTCCACAATAGGTTATGAAATGCTTTCACTAATAGATAGATTCTCAAGATACAACCAAATATGGATTACACCAAAAGACCAACATAAAACAATGTTCACCACTCTATGGGGAACATTTTTTTATTATGTTATGCCATTTGATCTCAAAAAATTGGGTCCATGTACCAAAGAGCATGACCATCATATTTAATAATATGATGCATGACATTATTGAAGACTACATTGACAACATCCTAGGTAAATCAAATACCAAGGTTGATCATCCAATAGCAATATTAAGAATATTTGAAATAATGCATGAATATAATGTCTGACTTAATCCCAAAAAGGGTGGTTTTCAAGTTACTTCAAGCAAATTAATTGGCTTTATTATGTCTCATAGAGGCATTGAAATCGATCCAACCAAATTATAAACTATTACAAAGATTCCACCACCAATCAATTTGAAGTAGATCTATAGTTTGTAGGTCAAGATTCAATCAATCAGATGTTTCATATCTCAATTGGCTGATAAATTCCATCTATTTTCACACCTATTAAAGAAAGGTGTTGTATTTCATTGGGATGAAAAATGCAAAAAATATTTCCAACAACTAAAGACATTCTTACAAATCCACATGTTTTATTGCCACCAGTCCCAGGAAATCCATTCTTACTATATCTATCTTCCACATATAAATCCCTAGGGGTACTTATATCTCAACATTATAATAATGGAAATGAACATGTCATGTACTAATTCATACACTAGTCATGTATGATCACAATTATATGTCCATTGAAAAAGCTTGTTTAGTTATGGTCTTTCCAGCTCAAAAATGGTGGCATTACATGTTAAACAATAAGACCATGGTTATTTCAAAAGTAGATCTTCTCAATTATGTGCTATCTAAAATAGATTTATAAGGCTACATGGCCAAATGGATCATGTTTCTAAGTGAGATTGAGATAGAATACATTAACCAAAAATCCATCAAGGGGAAAGTTCTTACAGATCAACTTATTAAAGCATCTCTTATAGATACATAACCTATAACATTCCAATTCTTAGATAAGTCTACTATGACCATCATTGAAACACCTCTTAAGGATAAACACTAGAAGGTGTATTTTGATGGATCATTTAAAGCACATGGATCAAGGGCAGGGCTTTTGTTTATTACACCATAGGTGGATATCATCCCTAAATCATTCTTGATCAACTTTCTTTGTACTAATAACATGTCCAAATATTAATCACTCATTATAGGACTTTGACAGATAGTATAATGAAATATTCAAAAATAAAGGTTTTTGGTGATTCTCAGTTAATCATCAATCAAATTATAGACCATTTTCAAACCAAGGATGACAAATTAGTACCATACAAGGCCATGATCAACACTCTCAAACAATATATTGTCAATGTCTAGTTTAAACATATACCAAGGACAAGTAATAGAACAACAAATGATATGGCCACCATTGTATCTTTGATTCATCATATAAACATGGCAAAAGAATACCAGTTCCTTGTTGAACATCTACTAGTGCTAGTTCATGAACCTTCAATCATCACAATGATCTGTGATATTATTGGTTCCATATCTATATGGTATTCATAATTTTATGCCTATCTTCATGACCACATTATGCCACTAGACCAATCTTGTAAATAATCCAAGGCCTTTATCCCCATGGCTCAAGATATACCTTAATCAGACCAACCCTTTGCTACCATAGTTTTGATAGAACTCTACTTCATTTTTTAACTTTGGTAGAATCTACATTAGTGTTATGAGAAGTTCATGATGGAGTATGTGGATCCCACACAAGTGGGTCCATCCTATCCAAAAATATATTGTGTACTAGTTATTATTGGCCAACAATGGATGTAGATGTAACTATGTATGTTAAAAAGTTCTCTAAATATCAAAGGCATGCCAATTGATTCATGCCCCAACCAAGACATCGAAACAATGCTTACACCATGGTCATTTACTATATAGGGCCTCAATATCATTGAAAATATAAACCCCACCTCATCTGATGGCCAAAAACATATCCTTCCCACCACTGAATATTTCACTAAGTGGGTTGAAGATATACCCCTCACTTATATGACTGGAAAGCAAATTTCCAAACTCATCTTTAACCATCTCATTTCTTGCTATGGTATCCCATTTGACATTATATCTGATAATGGTATATCCTTCAAGAATAAGAGTGTCAAATTGCTATGTGCCAAGTATAAAATTACTCAACATTATTCCATGGCATATTACCCACAAGGTAATGGCCAATCAAAAGCATTTAATAAAACCATTGTCAACATCCTTAAAAATATTGTCAATGATGATAGCCATGATTGACACCTCCAAATATTTTGTTCCCTCTAGGCATACTATACTAATAATTTTACTCTAATAAGATTTGCTTTGTATTCAATTTTTTATGGCACTTAAGCCATTCTTCCTATTGAAGTTGAGTTACCTTATTTATGCATCTCTTTGAAGCATGTCCTACATGATGAAGACTATTGAGTATCTCACCTACAAGATTTGGAGTTACTTAATGATAAATACATGGTTACAGTTAATAACCTTCAAGCATACCATAACTAACTCTGTGACCACTACAATCGATGTGTCAAATATAAAGAATTTGAGCTTGGTGATCTTGTTCTTGAAGAAAACCAATAGAATACCATAGTTGAGAAGAAGCACAAGGATAAATTCAAACCCAACTAGATAGGTCCTTTCATCATTGTTACAAACTATGGTGTTGGAGTATATAGGCTCGCTACACCATATGGGGATGAACTTGATGAGTCAATGAATATTATAAACCCCAGGCATTACTTTATTTGAGAGACCTGGTGTATTATTTATGAGGCATGTTTTTATTGTACTATAATATCTAAATTCTTCATTTTACCATACCATTATACCATACCTTTCCTATTGACTGAGTTATTTTCACCCTCCCTACCCATCCTTTTGACATTGGCTCCATTCCATTGGTTACACAGACACTTTTAGCAAGAAATATTTTGATCAAGTTTCAACATTTATTTTAGTATTCTAGATAGAGGTTGTATTTTGGAGTAGTAATATAGTGTTTTTTATATTACATCATTCATTTCTTATTTCATTCTCTACTACATGGGCTTGATTATAACCACCTTTGGGTAATCAATGTTTCACCATCGTGCTACTAATTATAAATACCTATGGGCAAATTAGTATCAATGATCTATTCCATTATTTCCTAATTATAACTACCTATGGACAAATTATGAACAAAACATTTTTATCATGCCTTGAAGTAAAATCTTGTCATGCCTATGTTGTACAATGACATTTTTTAACTTTACCTATTTTATTTGAATTAGCTACTACCTAGTCTAATTCCTCTACTGTAAGGTAGAACTATAGTGACTTGAGGTCCCATATTAGGACTATGTATGCCATACTTAATTCAAATTAGGGTCATCTCAGTCATCCTAATCCATGCTCTCACCATTTTATGAGAACATTCTTAATTTTACATTCTCTCTCCATTTTTTTAGCAACCTAAGCCATGATTTCACCATTTTAAAAATAATTATTCAGTTTGAATGCTCTTGCCATTTTACAATCTTGGATTGTTTAGTATCTCTTCATTCTCCATTGAGTTGAGATACATATAAAAATAAAAAAACATTTTAAAACTGATTTATAAAATCCTAAACATTGGCATCTTCTTTGCCTTAAAGATTCTAGGAACCCTCACTAAGTCATAAGCAACCACTTGTCATTTAGTTTCCCCATACTTATTGTCTTGATATCCCATGCACTCACCATTTTGTGAGACCATTCCCATATTCTTCTATAACATCCATCATTTTTTTATTCTCATCAATTTTCTTCTATCCCATATCCTGGGAGAACTATGTTTGGCCTTAAGTTTATGTTGGATCTTGTGTCCATAGAACTATTTAGGTAGCATCCACTTACCTAGTGCATCTAGAGACATCTCAATCGATCCCTTCCTTTTCTTCTATTCCCCCATTTTGTCTATTTTTTTGTTTTTTCCTATCATCTAAGGGCAATGATCATCATCTTGTTTGTTCTTTGTTTGCACCAATATTGTGATTAACCATTGTTTGTGTTTTGTTTTCTTTTAGTTATTTGTTGTTTGTTTTTTATTTTGTATTTATTTTTGTTTATTTGTTTTCCTATTTGTTATATTTCTTATTTTTCCTTAGTTTAGTTTATATGCATTCATTGTGTGATTCATTGTACATTATTCTTGAATCCATCCATATTAATATGTCAATATTATAATTTTGGTTTTTATCATTGGTGTATTGTTTTCAATTGAGTATTGGATCACATGTCAGTCCATATGCATATTTTTTCTAAGTTATCATGGTGTTCTATCATGATACCTTCCATTATGTGTTACATCAAAAATCAGCTTAGATAGTATACATGGTAATACGACTGTGATACTCCTTGGCACTAGAAAAATTCTCTATATAATCCACATCATATCCTACATAAATTAATTAAACACCAAAATAATTTTCCTCCTTACTAGTTCAGATGAGCCTCTCCATACTAACAGGTTACCCCAATTCATCTTTATCCTCTATACCAATTTTCCATCTTATTTCATATCATATTTTCCACTATTATGGTATAATTCTTATAACCACCTATAGGAAAATCATTGTATACCATCCCACTTGCATTATAAATGATTATAACTACCTTTAGGAAAATCATTATGTTTTCATCTATTTAAAGGTTAATGATTATAACCACCTTTGGGAAAATCATTCTCTTAATTCTAACCAACTGGGGCATGTTTTCATGGTGATAAGCTTATAACCACATTTGGTCAAACCATTAGCTCTATCTACCCAATTTGGGCATGTTTTTATCCTACCAATGATTATAACCACTTATATGCAAATCATTGTTTTCCCTTTAATGATTATAACTTCCTCTAGGCAAATCATTCTCTTGTTACCCTACACCTTTTTCAATTATTATAACAACCTTTGGGAAAATAATTACCTTTTTTTTTCCCACCTATGATTATCATTATAACTACATTTAGGTAAATCATCTTATTTGTCTACTCAGATGGGCCAATTCCATATGCCACTGATTATAACTGACTCTGGGAAAATCAATCTTTTCCACCCCATTTCATCTTTTTGTTCCAATTATTTTCTCCTTTCAAGGGACTGATTACCAACCCCTTTTCCAACTATTCCCTTAAGGGGACACCTACATTTCATCCATTGTCATTGAATTCATAGGCATACAAAACCTTTTCATTCTTTGAGAAGATGTTACCATGCCTATAGACTGTAACACCTTCCTAAACAAGGGAAAACTATATATACTTAAAACTGACCATAATTTGCTTTTGACTAAACTTCAGACTAATTCCTACCAACCATTGTAAATTAAGCCTAGGAATCACTTAACGTCCCAAATTTTCTAGTGCATCATTCATCAAAGCTTATAATCTCATTTATGCAAACCTAATTAGGGTATCCTATCATATTCAACCATAACCTCTCACAAATTCATCCTTAAGAACCCTATGACATCACAATAGTCAATTTGGCCTATGGACCTATTAAGTGGGGCACATGAAGAAATATTAAATATTGAAAGAGCTAAAAGGCTAATCAAAATTAATTAACAAGCTAAACCAAATTAAATACATATTTGAATTATCCATGTGTAATTAATGAATATAATAAAAAGGTAATTCAAATATATGAAATATACTAACCTTTCATGATTACCTTTATGAATTGTCAATCCCTTTAGAAATATCCTAAAATATCTCATTTTGGATACCCATGCCTATTCATTGCAAATCATGAGTAATTGACACCTATTAACTCTACTGATATTATATTTGACTCACCTAGGTTAGGTTTGAACCCATTATATGTTTAAACTACACCTTGACTCACCTTGGGTTGAGGTTAGTTATTAAATATGTAAATATAATCCCTTGCCTATTGAATTCTAATCTTGGATATTGTAGAGTTATAATGCAAGTTTTATTGAATGAGATTCATATCAATAGTGTTATAATGCCAAAATATTGAGCCAATATTTACCAAGCCATATCAAATCTAATGGTTCTAAGGAGAGAAGGATCCAACAAACCTCCATTGACAAAGACTCTTTAAAGAAAAAACTAAACAAGCCACTCAACAATGCATTTGGAGATCCCAAGAAAGGTAAAGGATTCATTGTCTTTTGCATTTTTGTTGTGTTTTAATTTGTCTTTTGTTCATTAAGCTCACCCTTAAGTTATCTTTTGCTTGTAAGTGTTATTGTTAGTGTATTTTTATTTAAGTTTTGTTTACTTGAACCAACATGTTGAGAACCTCCATTCTTGGATTCCTATGATCACATATATGTCCCTTCATCATTAATGTCAAAGGGGGAAAATTTACAAGGAGGAAGATTGACCAAATTGGGGGAGATGAGAGTGATCAAATTGAAGAATGCTTAGCCATCAATGACAAAGGGGGAGTTTGTTGAAAATTTTTGTCATTTATTTAAATGTTTATGTCATTTTATTTCAATTTTTATGTCATTTATGTCAAGGTTCATTTGGTGAAGATGCATGGTAAGTGGTCTATGAGATATGAGCTTGTGTGCTTGATGTGACAAGGAAGCCATGTGATAAGAGAGAATTTTAAGGAAACCTAATGTATCTATATTTAGATATAATTTGAATGCAACCTAATAATTATATTATTTATTTATGTTAAGATTCAGGTCAAGTGAGCATTAAATCATGCTTGAGTATTAGTTATTGAGTACAAGGTGTCTTGAGAAGCCCAATCTATACCCTATGAGAAGGTGTGCATAGCGAATTTTGGTAAAGTAAACACAAGATTGTGAGAGGATTTTGGTATTATTTTATCATGAAATAGAAGTTTATATACTTTTATAAGTGTTTCAATGTCAGTTGTCGAGTTTCAAGTGCTTGAGAAGTCTTGTCATGGCAGTAGTCATAGCATGAAGAGACCTTATGAGAAGGTATGAGTATGATGGCTCGGATATATGAGTAAACATAGGAATTATTGGTTGTATTATTATGATTTATAATTTACTTGAATAATTTTATAACTTGTGAGAGTATTAGGGTGAGCCTATAGGGGTAGGACCTATAGATCAAGTCTGCAACTAGACCATTTGTAGACTTTACCTAGCCTAAGGAGGCATCATAATATGTTTTCAAGGAATATGAGGGATGTATGGAATTTTTTAAGAATTATTTAGGTTGATTTAATATGTGAGATTGGTGTAAATTACATGGAAAGAGGCATGAATATCAGTTTTAGGGCCTAATGTGGTTTGTAAGTCAAGGTCTAAGCAAGCAAAGAGAGAGAGAGAGAGTATGGCCTTATGGGGTATGAGGTTTTGTTTATAAATAAGTTATGTATATATGAGTGTTTTCATAGGTATTATATTTTTTTAAATCATTTTCATAATTTTTTATTTCATGGTTTACAATAAAAGGCATGAAAAGTGGTTTTGAGGTCTCTAAAGTGCATAAAATGAAGGCATGCAAACTCAAGGACTTTCAGGTGTTCTTTGGAATGTGTAATATATTCGTGGTAAATTGAGTTGTTAAGGACATATTTTTAAGGTTAATATATAATAAATATAGGCATTGGTTTTGGATTTAAGGGGCAATCCTTTATGAATAATCATTAACACTAAAACCTCTATTAAACCTCTCTAAAACCCTAATAATGATCTGATGTAAAATATATTGTTAAAAATTACCCATAATGGATTTTCATGTATATATAATTTATTTTAGGTTGTATTAAACTCTCCCAGGCACTTCTAGGTGTGATTGGTTTGTCAGGTGTGTGAGTTGACTCTATAAGAAAGTATACATTTATTAGAGATTTGTTGTAGCAATTAGATTTGACCAAGTCAAAATATGTAAATGGATGAAAATTTAATATTAAGATTTTTATTTTATGTAAATGATGGTTTTTATAAATTTTATATCCCTTAATCATGTTAAACTGGTCATCCAAGTTAGCCAGTCACTAACATGCTTAATGGTGGAAATAGTGAAAATCCCAAGCAATAGTGGGAAAAGGTTTAGGAATGTGTTATCATGGAATAGGAATGAAACCAAGTGAATTTATATGTTTTTTAGGACTTTTAATACATTATAATTTTTTGTATAATTGTTTTAGGACAGTGATTAAGTGAAAAAGTTGCTCACAAGTTGACCATCTAGTTTAGATGAGACATTGAGATACAAGGTTGTGACATCGGTCTACAAGAGCAATATTTCCATTTGAACATATTATATTTCTATCTTATAGTGGTATAATGATCTCATAATATCATAAAAATTAATTATAAGTCTCTTTAAATGGTCATATAGGTGATTAAAGGCCATGATCACCATGATTATGCTTTAAGATAAACTTGCAGTTCTGGGTAAGCAAGTTGTAGTGATGGATTTGAGACTCTATGCCATGAGTTGAAATATGTATGTATATGATGTTTTTTTTGTAATTTTATATTATATACATTATATGAATAATGTTTTATGGATAGTGAAAGAGTCTGAAATGTTCAAGATAAAATGGCTTCTCTGTTTCTGGTTTGACTATGTAGTGAGTTCATAAGATTGGTCTGCAAGACTAATATTTGACATTAAACATTGTTATTTTTATATTTTAAATTTTTATATGTATTTTAAATTATATTTTTTCATGGGAATTTTTTTTTAATTTTTGAAGATAAATTTGTCAATGACTGGGTTTTGGAGTGTTTTGGCAGTTCTAAGTGGGTTATTTGTAGAGAAGTGTTTGAGTCTTTTTGCCCTGAGTGGTGAAGTCTAAAACACATGGTGATGTTTTTAATGTTATTAATTTTATATTAATATTAATTAATTTCATTATTATGTTACTTTATTATGGATATGATTTATTTTTGTTTGATATAATTTTTGTAGGTTCACAGGGCTGATTGTGAACAGTGATAATGGTGTGCTTCAAGTGGTGGTTGGAACTAGTCAAAAACCTAAGATGATCTAAGTGGGGGTATATTTGAGTGTAATATGAAGTTTTATTTTTGTGTATTTATTTTTAAATTTTTCCAAGGAGTTCAAATGGTAAATGCACTAATGAAGGCCTAATTGAATTAGGTCTCCTTAAGGCCTAAAGGAGGTTTTGGTCTATTAATATGTGGATGACCTGATGTAATGATTAATTAATGTATGAAACATGTTATAAGACATATTTAAATTATAATAAAATTATTAAAGTATTTATTTCTGACCAATAAGGATATGAGCAAGAGGCTTGTATAAATATAAGGTAGTTTTAGGCCTATTGGTGTGTGTAGAGTGTAAACAAATAAAATAACATATTTGTTGAGTAGGAGGTATTTTATACCATAATATGAATATATAATATCTATTATGAATATTTTAAAAAGGTTTTTTCTATTAAAATCAAGGTCATATGACCTAATCAAGTCATGAAGAGGGTCAGTTGAGCGAAGAGGCTTAGAAAGCAGTTTGAAAAGGATAAGAATGTGAAAAAACTAAAGAGGTGGTCATCATCAATTGGTTAAGAAATAAGGTGTCTTTAAGGTGATCAAAAAAATAAATTGGGTAAGTTGATATCGAGTCATCTAGGGGGTTAGTTCTTATTTAAAATTTGGTGCTTTCTAAAGCCTATATGAGTTGGTGCTTAGCTAATTGGGGTTGGTGCTCCACATGGAGCTTGTGTGTCACTAAATTTGGTGTTTTTATTATAGGAATGTAGTCCATTTATAGATATTAATGATTTTTCTTAAATTTTAGGATTTCCCACATATTTGATGTGTTCTTATGTTTCTTACTTATATGGATAGGTGTTTATGCTTGTTAGATCTATATGCTTGTTTGAATGGTTCATAATTGCTTAAGAGACATTGGTAAGAAATTTTTTGAAGACTTATTCACCCTTCCCTTCTCTGTCATTTTGATTCCAACATATAGGGTTTTATTTTCTTCCATATTTAATTTTAGGTTATCTAGGCCCCCATTTGCCTACCATGATCCCTTGATTTTTTATTTATGTTTAATCATTCCCCTTTGTGCCATAAAATTTCATGAACTCTCTATTAGTTTTGTTTTATGTACTTAGACATAGATATGGTTATTTCATAGTGTCATTTGCCTATAGCCTTTATAATCCTCTCTTTTGGTGTTATGAAGTAAGATATCCCTTGGTTAGGTCTAGTGGATCCAATTTGGGCATACTCCCAATACAAACATGTATATTAATGGATGTTAGTTGATTCCCTTATCCAATTTTTTGTTTTACTAATTTAGATAAGTTGTAAATCTATCTTAATTTTTTTCATACACAATCCACAATATTCACAAGTACAAAGCTAGAGATTCAAGTAAGTGTGTAAATTATCTTCTTGGTGCATTAGATAAGATGATTTGATTAGTTTTTTATGACACCACATTAACCATGGTAGTTATTTTATTTTTAGGTTCTATGGGATTTATCTCATAACTTGGTTGGATAGTAAACTTTACATTTGATGTATTCAATGTGTTTACTACATACTTAAGTTTGTTCAATTAGATCATTTTCATTTCATAATCACAAACAATATGGCATAAATATTTGAAAGAATTGAAATTTTTAAAAATAATGGACTTATTTAATGGTGAAAGAAAACTTTACTTGAAGATGCCTTGAAGATAATTATCTACCATTCGACTGGTCATTTAACCCAACATTATCTTATACCTTAAGACATATTCATTAATAGTTTCATTAGTTCCTTGTTTGATTTTTTCAATTTGGTCATAGTAAACATTTTTGATAATATTGATAGAGAAGCGTGTCAAAATTTGATCTATAAGGGGTTTGAATGCATTTAATTACTGGAATGGTAAGTCATAGAACCACCTTATAACATATTCCTTGAGGATATTTATAAATATTTTAATCAAAAGTTTATCTTGAAGGCATAATCAAGGCATGTTACATAGAAAGATAGAAGATAATGTTCAATATCGCCCTTACCATCACAAACTGTGAACCTAGGTACAACAAAACTAATTAGTAAGGGTTGAAAATTTATCTTAGGTGAAAGAGGTTTATGTAATACCTCTTTTAAATTAATATCATAAGTTTATTTTGTGTAATTTTGTTCAATATTTGTAACATTAGCTTATAAAATTTTTATATTTTGGACAAGAGATTTCACCTCTTGGCCATTAAGGTTTGAAGCTTGGGAATTTATTATTTTCACAAAATATTTCACCCTATAATAGGGTGTTCAATCCTCTTCCATATTTGGGAAAAATGGGAATACTTATAGGTATGTGGGTATACCTATAGTGGAAGTATACCTCTAGGTTAAAGGGCTGGCTCCCTAAATATACTTTGAAGTGGTTATCACCTAAACTAGTGTTTGCTTGTGGGAAAAGAGTTATAATTTTGAATGAAATTAAACTAATATAATTGGGTGATACATCAATATTATTTCCATAATACCATCATACTTCTATCACAGTTAAACAAGGCATACAAACTAGTTTAAAAGTCCTAGAAGGTTCTAACATCAATGTTTCAATATAGAGGTGATATGCATGAATAAACACAAGGTAAATGGACTAGAGAGAATATTTCACACTAAAAAAATAGTTTTACTCTTTAAAGGATCTTAACACTCTTGATTTCACTCTATATGACCTGTTAGAATAGGAACTCTTACATAAACATGAAAGGATAAGGAAAGTAAGGATAGAAGATTATCGCTAACTTCACCATACGTCACTTAAAAACTTATAAAAATGTTCATGAATTAAAATATATATTATATTTATTTTTCAAAGGCAAAATACAATTCCATTGTATTACGGATTCATCATACATGGTGTGGTATTAACTTACAATAGCCAAAATGGCTTCTACTTATAAAACTTAAGAGAGAAGAGAGTAGTCCAAGATTCATAATAACAATTATAAAGCTAATAAGAGGAGTTAAAAATTTAGGATAATTAATTATTAAATATACCATTTAATTTCTCGTAGGACAAAATGTCCCTCAAAGTCATGAAACTCCTAAAATGTGGTGTAGGACTTCATTTGCTTGCTTAAAAAATTGCCTTCATCGTTTGGAACTTTTGGAATGTGTAGACACCTAAAAAGTGTCTAACCCCTTGGTCCTTTCTCCCTCCTAGTCCTCCTTGGTCCCTAACCCACCTAAGTCTTATTAATTGGAAATAAACATCTATTTTTAATTAAATAAGGCCCCTTTTTCCCTCTCCTTTCCACCTCGCCACCCTAGGATACCCTCCTTGGATCCCCTTTATTCCCCACATGGCCATTTAATGCCTTAGTCTCCCATTCCAACCTCTCCTCTCGTCCATTTAACCCCGTCGACCGTTTCATCCTCGCATTCATTTGACCCGGCCGTTGGGAAACGGATGAAAGGCTATTTTTAGTCTTTCTCCAGCCTTTAAGCCGCCGACGTCTGTCAGCCTTCAGCCGACGTCGGCGATATTGCCGACATCGGCAGCCTTCTTAACATTTTTCTTGACCGTTCTTTCTTCGGCTGGTTCCTCTTCGCTTCTCTTCGCATCCCTGCATTTTCTCTTTGGCATCCCGACTCTTGAACCTTCGTATCAGACCCTTGTATCAGTCCTTCACTTGACCTCTCTGCCAATTAATCCCTCTCTCCCTCAGGTACACAGCAATCTTCTGTAGGTGAACAACAGGGAATCTTCATCAGCAACAGGTCTTCAACAAGCGGCAACATCAACACCTTCTTCAGCAAGACACAGGTATGTTGTACTCTGTTTGTTTTTATGCTTTCTAGTCATTTATAAACTAGATTCAGCTCTTCTTCCCCTCAGTCCTGACCGTCACCCAGAACCAGATTCCTATCTCCCTGATTGGCTTCCCCTATCCCTCTGTCCCTCTCTGTCCATTTGACTCCCCTGTATCTCTGCCTAAGACCATCCACAGACCCGTCCATCAGACTCAGACCCATCCACTAACACGTCCACAGACCAGACCTCAGACCAGAACCAGACCAGGACCCTGACCAGACCCTACCTATTGCCCCGACCGACGCCGGTCATTACCCCCACCGACGTCGGCAGACTAACCGACGTCGGCAGACTCGACAACTGACGCCGGTAGGACCACCGACGTCGGCGACTGTGACCAGTTTGGCAGCTTCTTCCAGGTAAGCCTTTGCTTCCTTTTCTCTTTCAGTTTGCTATTTACTTCAGTCCTTTTTAGCATTCTGTCTTTTTATCAGACTTATTTTTATAAAACAGTGGGTTGACCTCCCTTAAGGAAGTTCTCATACTTTTGGGAACAAGCTTTCGCTTGGCAACCCACCATCTATCTGTCTAACTCCTTTTTGTCCAAGTTTTCTTCTTTGCAGGTGTCATTCCTCCACAGCCAAAGAGGAGTGCTCACAAGCGTCTGGATTTACGGTGCGCAATCTTTAGTCTAGGTACTTCCCAAGCCTTGTCCATTACTTTCTTTTAGTTTCTTTTTCTTAAGTCTGAAAAGCAAATTTTGAATAGAAACATTCTGGCACGCCCGGTGGGACCCTAGGTTCCTCCTGGGTTCTTTTCCTTTTCATTCATTTAGGTGCATTTAGGCTCCTTTCTTCTTATCTCTTTCTTCTATTCCAAATGACACTATAAGCAGGACTAAAACGAACCTTTCTTCCTTGCATTCTAGACTAGTCTAAATATCATACTCTCAACCCTTTCTCCATCTTGTCTTCATAACAATATCACATTTCGACTTGGGCATTAAAACATATTGCACTTTCATTTCTGCTTGTGCTTGCATTAGTCCACATCTAGTAACTTAGGCGCATATTGAATAAACCGTAGACACTTGATGTTACACTACCGGACCACATGCACTAAAACACACATAAAACTTACCTGAGACAAGGCCCGACTGGGAATTCATCCCCCAGCGGATACCTTACCCGTCCCGGTGACCCTACTTGGATTTCATCACCAAGGGGGAAGCCCACTCCGTTCTCTGGCGGAGTCTAAACTCTAGGCGAGGTATATCTTGGCTAAGCAAGACCAGCTAACCACTGGAATCGTGAAGTGAGGGGAGCTTGCTCCTTAGCACCAGGCCACGTACCAGACCCTAACATAGATCTTTGAGCACCTAAAACAACACCTGAAACCATCCTTAGACCGCCTTCTTCTAGGACCCATTTTTTTAGCCAATCTCCCCAAACATTCATCTAAGGCATAAGCCACGATTTCTAAGGTTAATTCCTAGGATTTATCGCTTAGGCTTGTCTGTCTCTCTCTGTTTTCCTCTTCTCATCTGTTTGTTTGAGTGTGTGAGGAAGTTTTCTTCTTTGTTTTCCAAGAACCTTTTGGTTCTCTGGAAAACACAGTCACCGACATCGATTCTGCCACCGACGTCGGCTTCCCCTGTCACCGGCATCGGTTCCGTTACCAACGTCGGCTTCATCTGCTATCGGCATCGGTTATCTGACCGACGTCGGCCATATTTCTTACCGACATCAATTTTTAAACCGACGTCGGTCTCTGTCACTGTCCTTTTTCTTCAAAACCAGCAGCCTAAAACCTGTCCCTTCTCTGTCAAAGACCACATTCTAGTTTTCTGAGACTGCAAAAACACAATTTCTAGAACCAGGACTCTCTTCTTAACCACTTTAGCCAACAAACGCTTCCGTCTACCTCATCCCTAACCAAGTCCTATCATGGAGTTCCACTCGGAGACTGAAAGAACTCCTACAGGACCGACCCCGACCCTGACCCTGACTCAGATTCCCATCATTCCTGAAGGGGACCAGGATTTTGAAAGATTCTTGGACCTCAATACCGCAGCCCTTCAAAACTATCTCGCGAGAAACCCAACGTGAAACCTTTCGGGTGACATGGCGATGACATCCACACCATTCGCCACCCAACCCTTTTTGACTCAGCCTTTCACCTCAACTATTAACCCAACCATGGCCAATACGCAAAGTTTGGTCTCCCCGTCTATTTTCAGACCGACCTCCATCGGGGTGTCATTACCCCCTCAACCGCCTGCAATTCAACCAAGTTCTACATCATATCAGAACTTGATTATCTCGACCCCTCATACTCTTGCGCCCACCAATGTAGGCGTGCCAACCTATCTTTCCACCAGTGCCGCCATTCAACCACCTTTGGCAGTGCCCAGTCAGTCTATACCTTCGACCTTCATAACGCAACCACCTCTAGCCTCCACTTCTGCCCCTGCGACTAGTCATCCGTACGTTGTACAACCGACTATGTCGCACGCCTCCTCTAGCCTCTTCCAAGCGCCTTACAACCTAGGGGGCGCTCAACCCGCCCATCCGTCAGTAGATCTTATCAAGATGCTGATGGATAAAATGTCCAGTCTCGAAGCCTCCATTTCCGGTTCAAGCAATACTTTGTCATATGAACAAATTTGCAACAAGCCCATCCATCCTTCCGTCCCTATTCGACCATACCCTAACCATTGGGAGCTTCCTAAATTCACTCACTTTCAGAGTAAGGAAGACCCACAACAACATCTACGGGCATTTAGACATGCCTGTTATCTTATTGCCCATGATGATGCGTTACTTTTACGCACGTTCCCTATGTCCCTTTCTGGCCCTACCCTTGACTGGTATAGTTCTCTTGCCAGACACTCTATCTTTTCATTCATTCAAATCGCCCAACTATTCCTTGACCATTTCTCAATCAACATCACCAAACAAGTCTCAATCACAGACCTTTACTCCATTAGGCAATTTGACGATGAATCAATTATCGATTTTGTCGCTCGTTGGAGAGGCCTGATCAACCAGCTCTCCTTCTCTTTGCCTCAACCCGAGCTTATCGAGCTCTTCTCTCGAGCATGTGCTAGACACATCTCTTCTACCTTGCGGATTCAGACATTTCGTACTTTTGACGAAGCTTTCATCATGGCCCAAAAGCTCGAACTCCGTGCCCTTGAAGAAGATAAGGTCAAATTGCGTCATACCAACGCAAAATCAACCAATGGCCATTCTTCTTCCAGACCTTCTTCTTCTGCCAATTCCGAATCTAAAGGAGTGGCCAACACTATGGTCGTTAGATCACCATCCTTGACAACAACTAATTACTCTCAACCTTTGACATCTTCTAGCATCACCAAACAATTCCAACAACGGTACATTCAGCGTTCTTACACTCCACTTGGAGAACCATACGCTTCCGTTTTGGAAAAACTTCTTAAGCAGGGGGTCCTCAATCTCCCTCCAATCAGACCACCTCAATTCGACCCTTCAAAAGCCATCCCTACATGGTATAGGGAGGCTGACTTCTGTCCCTTTCATTGCGTCCAAGGCCATGACATCGACAAATGCCGAACCTTCAAAAACATCGTCCAAGACATGTTCGACAAGGGGGATCTTATTTTAGATAACCCAGACGCCCCTCCTAACCAACATATCGACATTTTCAAACACCCTTTTCTGAATCATCCGCCTACCCAAAACAACATCCAGACTTCGACCAATGACCCTCAAGACCATGACATTCACACCATTAGCACTATCTTGCCTCTTGTCCTTGACCAACCTCTTCCATTTAAGGATGAGGAACCTCCTTCTCCTATTAGTCCTCCATCTACCTCTCTTGTATTGGAGGACGCTTTGACCACATCAACGCCATCAAGCCCATCTCCATCTGAAGACCCTACCTTGCCTACTCCTCAACTACAAGTAGAAGGCACGACCATCCATGCCCTCTGCCCACTTGAGGAGCCGCCCTCTCTTATTTCTTCTCCACCAAGAGAAGAACCAGTCTCTCCACCCATTTCAACCGAGGAAGACCCAGTCACGGTTTCCTCTTGCCCTTTGCGTGAGATTTCTACATCTCACTCACCTCCGTCCACATCCAAACCCAAACCCATATCTAACCTCACCTCGTACAACGGTGGCCCTCGACCCAAACCAACGAAGACTACTAGACCACATCGGAGGATTCCTCCCCCACCTTTGTCATTACCTTCAATCTTGGGCCCGCATCCGTCCACTTTAATAGGAGTGCTTCCCACTCCCATCCGTCACAGGGGCACATTGCCTCCATTACTCCCTCATCCCATTAGACATACATCTCATCCAAACCCTCGACCTATGCTTCCCAAACCAACGTCATCAACCCCCATTACAACAAAACATCCCGACCCGTTAGCAGGTTCATATGCCTTGCTCTTATGGCACTTGTTGCAGTCCTCTCGTATCGACCTCCCACCTCTTAGACAATATCAATCTCTCGGACCTAAACCACCTTGGTTCGACCACACTTGCATTTGTGCGTATCATCGCACGCCTGGACACGACACGGAGCATTGTCATGCCCTCAAGGTCGCCATTCGCCAATGTTTGGAGAATGACACCTCCCTCTTCAACCACGTCATTAATAAACCTTCAACTCTGCCTCCCTCATCAACTCTCAGATCAAGGCCATCTTGGTTCGACAACTCTACATTCTGCCACTATCATCACACTCCGGGACATGACACTGAGCGTTGTTGTGCTCTTAAAGCTATCATTCGTCAACACTGAAAAAAGGACTCCCTTCTCACCAAGGATCCTCTTGACCACCTCTTCAACAAAACATCAACCCCGACTCATGCCTCTCCAACCTCATCGCCTAAATCGGGATCTCCACGCCAGACTGTGGTCCCTTTGCCGCCTTTGACACCCTTATTCGACATTAACGCCATCCATCTGACCACTAAACCTCGACCGACCTTAACCAATCTTTCAAACATTCTCCCTACCCACTGGGGGAACTCATCCTTCATCCAAACCTCGACCAACTCTTCAACCCAGTCTCTACCACATATCAATCACTCATTTTATCTTAAATCTCGACCAAGCATCCATCGACCCAACCCCCAACCAATTATTCGACCAATCTCAACCAAGCTTCAACCAAATATCAATCAACCAGACCTCTCGACCAAACATTCAACCTTTTTCAACCAACCAACGACAATGTCAACCAACTTCACATCCATCAATCGACACCTGACCAATCTGGAAAGAGGCAATTGGGGCAATTTTGCTCCTAATTGACTCGGACCTTAACATACTAGCATGGCCCAGGGTCTTATTAGACCTTAAACCCCTTCTTATGTCTTGTGTCTTCGACCATTCTTCTGCTAGTCGAGTACTCGTCTACTTGACACGTAACTTGAGCTCGTCCCTTGAGCAATACTTGTCCTCTTAATCCTCATCCCTTTCAACCCTATTCCTCTTAACAAGTCCTCTACAACCCTTTTAGGATGCAGTGATGCTTTGTCCTAATAAAAGGGGCGTCCTTGAACTTCTACAGTCTTCTCCGTGACTCTCATTTCTATCAACAATCCAAATCAAGATGTCAAAACATATCCATGGTCACTAAATCAAGTCAAATCAAAAAGATAGACTGATCCCTCGAAGGACAGCTGTACTATCATTGCTGTATTACTAGACTGATCCCTTGAAGGACAGCTAGGCCAACTTATCAAACATTATTAAGCAAAAATATAGACCACTCCCTCGAAGGATGGCTATGACTACTCTGGCAATAAACAGCACCTATTTTAGAAGCTTCCCGCATTGATCAGCTTCGCAACATGACCATTACATCAAATGACATCTCTATGTAGGCTTCCCGCATCGATCAGTCTGCGCCAAAAAAAAAAAAAAAAAAAAAAAAAAAAAATGAGTCACGGACATTGGCTTGTAGTTATCACAGGGTCTCCTATAAAAGGGGCAAGGTTATTCCTGCTCTTAAACTGGGTTACCCTATCCTCCTCCTATCACCGGCTCAAGGGACTTCGAGCTCACTTTAGTGTTAAAGTGATTCGATTACCGTTCTAACACCATACTGGTCAACGACGTAATGCATGAACGGGGCTTTTGTTCTCATAACCCCTATCTATGCTTCCTTTCTGGTCCTTGTCAATGAAAGAGCAATTTGCCTTTCACCTTTTCTCTACACTTTGGTCATGCTTTGGCCACGTCAATTATCGACTCATCTCAAACCAAGGCATTTTCACCAACTTCAACATTTTTCAAACCAACCTCGACATTATCAACATGACATCAAACATCTCATCCTTATCCTTTTCGCATAGTTTCTATGGACACCAATACACATGGAAACTACCGACCAGACCCAATTTATGTTAAGCATAAACCAATACTTGCTGAAGCATAAATAGACCCTTCATTCATTTTTAGCATGCATCCATCGCGACTATGGAAACTTGCTAGAGATGAAAGACTCTCGACCAATTCTACAGAAGACACCATCTGTAGCATCCTTTTATCCTCATCTTGGCCTCATTATTTCAACACATGACCAATCTCATCATCGACCATTTTGACCCTCTTCTTATTTTGTCCGAACTACATTGGTCTGAGGCCCTATGACCAGGGCTATGTAGGCAGCACTCAGATACCGCACCTTCTGAGGTTAGCTCGACCACCCCTGTTTGTTCATCTCTATGATGGACAAACCTTCTCTTCTTTGACTCTTATCACACCCAACTTCATCACCTTTGACCAAGACCTTTTGACCAAGACCTTTGACCACGACCAATCATTTTCTTTGACCAAGACCAATCAATCCCTCTGACCCTCCCTCCCTTTTAGGGAGAACTACATCGGCCTGAGGCCCTATCACCAGGGCTATGTAGGCAGCACTCAGTTGACATGGGGTCTTCTGGGGTTAGCTCGGTCGCATCCTTTCGTCCATCCATCCTCTTGACCAATGACCATTGGCGATCATGCGTATCTTCTTTGACCTTCTTCCAAGCCAATGTTGCCTTGGTTGTTTTTGCGTGTATGCTACCTCACGGCTGGTTAGCAGAATTATCCGCAGACTTTTTTTTGACCCTTCACAAGTATAGGATCGCGAGCCAATTGATCCCTACTACTTGTGGCTTTTTCGTGTTTCTGGGAGCACTTCCTGAGCCCTGGATACCTGGGACACGATGACCATTTGGAGCTTCAGCTTAGATTGAGTGACCCGATCAGCAGATGACTAAATGCTGGGGCCCGATTACTTCAATTTTGGCACTCCTTGACCCTTGACATGCGACAATTTGACCTGACCATGTTGTGCAGTGGCATGCGCGCAATCACGACTTTTGCAGCATTTTCACTCACTTTTCCCCTCTTTCTCATCCACCTTTTGTCAAATCAGCACCCGACATCAGGTTCCTTCCCTCGACTCCTGCTTTGAGGGGGAATACCTCATCCACTTCGGGGCAATCTCCATCATCCCTCACCTGGGGCAACCACTCCCTATTTTTGTCTTGCAGTTCATCTAGAACAACCAACAAGACAAAAAGGGGCAAATGTAGACACCTAAAAAGTGTCTAACCCCTTGGTCCTTTCTCCCTCCTAGTCCTCCTTGGTCCCTAACCCACCTAAGTCTTATTAATTGGAAATAGACATCTATTTTTAATTAAATAAGGCCCCTTTTTCCCTCTCCTTACCACCTCGCCACCCTAGGATACCCTCCTTGGATCCCCTTTATTCCCCACATGGCCATTTAATGCCTTAGTCTCCCATTCCAATCTCTCCTCTCATCCATTTAACCCCGTCGACCGTTTCATCCTCGCATTCATTTGACCCGGCCGTTGGGAAACGGATGAAAGGCTATTTTTAGTCTTTCTCCAGCCTTTAAGCCACCGACGTCGGTCAGCCTTGGGCCGACGTCGGCGATATTGCCGGCATCGGCAGCCTTCTTAACATTTTTCTTGACCGTTCTTTCTTCCGCTGGTTCCTCTTCGCTTCTCTTCGCATCTCTGCGTTTTCTCTTTGGCATCCCAACTCTTGAACCTTCGTATCAGACCCTTGTATCAGTCCTTCACTTGACCTCTCTGCCAATTAATCCCTCTCTCCCTCAGGTACACAGCAATCTTCTACAGGTGAACAACAGGGAATCTTCATCAGCAACAGGTCTTCAACAAGCGGCAACATCAACACCTTCTTCAACAGGACACAGGTATGTTGTACTCTGTTTGTTTTTATGCTTTCTAGTCATTTATAAACTAGATTCAGCTCTTCTTCCCCTCAGTCCTGACCGTCACCCAAACCCGGATTCCTATCTCCCTGATTGGCTTCCCCTATCCCTCTGTCCCTCTCTGTCCATTTGACTCCCCTGTATCTCTGCCTAAGACCATCCACAGACCTGTCCATCAGACTCAGACCCGTCCACTAACACATCCACAGACCAGACCTTAGACCAGAACTAGACCAGGACCCTGACCAGACCCTGCCTATTGCCCCGACCGACGCTGGTCATTACCCCCACCGACGTCGGCAGACTAACCGACGTCGGCAGACTCGACAATCGACGCCGGTAGGACCACCGACGTCGGTGACTGTGACCAGTTTGGCAACTTCTTCTAGGTAAGCCTTTGCTTCCTTTTCTCTTTCAGTTTGCTATTTACTTCAGTCCTTTTCAGCATTCTATCTTTTTATCAGACTTATTTCTATAAAACAGTGGGTTGACCTCCCTTAAGGAAGTTCTCATACTTCTGGGAACAAGCTTTCGCTTGGCAACCCACCATCTATCTGTCTAACTCCTTTTTGTCCAAATTTTCTTCTTTGCAGGTGTCATTCTTCCACAGCCAAAGAGGAGTGCTCACAAGCGTCTGGATTTATGGTGCGCAATCTTTAGTCCAGGTACTTCCCAAGCCTTGTCCATTACTTTCTTTTAGTTTCTTTTTCTTAAGTCTGAAAAGCAAATTTTGAATAGAAACAGAATGTCCCACAACTAAATATGGATATATGTAATGATTTAAATGAGGGGGATGTGTCTCATACATGTTATACCATGCATTTGTTCCATCCCTAATCATTAATATTCTTTTGGAGATGATTTATCACTACCTTTGGTCTAAATAACTCCTCTTTCACTCACCCCTCATACTTGACATCTAATTTGGATTTAGTTTTTGATTAAAATCCATATATATGAGTTAATAAAAAATTTAAATACCTACCATAGACTTATATTCATTAGGTATACCTTAAAAGGCCTCCCACTTGAAGTTCTCACCCTTCTCACTAGTTTGGTCACTATGTCAGTTTTGACTAGCTGAGATGAAGGTACTTATAAAAGCACTTATAAAATATTATACTATAATAAGTTGACATGATGGGTCATATAAAGTCCTAATAATTCTCCCAAACTTTATTTTACCTCTTGAAACCCTCTTGTACCTACACAATACACAAAACTATCAATTAAATCCCTTTTCTACCATGTCTATATAGGTAAGGTACAACTCAGTAGGATGGGAAGAATTATTGGATAGTTCTCTACATCCTAAAACAATTTACTAATCCATTATATTCCATTTTTATGCATCCCCTTCCTCATTTTTCCAATCAAGTCTTTGGCAAGGGTTTTAGGCCATTTTCACCTTTAGCCATTATTTATAAAATTGAGACATTGAACTTATGAAACAATCCCACAAAATGATTGCTCAAAACCTTATTCCACTTATCCAATATCCTTAAGTTCCCATGCAAATTTTTCTTGTAGTTATGTGCATTTACAAATAGCTTCTCAAGATTTGTTCCTCATTCTACATACCTTATGGTGGTCTTAAGCCAAAAGGTGGCTTTCATGTGGTTTCATTTCCATATTTATAGATTGAAAACACCTTATATCTTCCTAAAAAAATTATTAAATATATTATAATGTCAATATAATATTATAAATGATATTATACCCCAAATGGGCAATAGTCCTAATCTAGACCAAATAGGTTTGCCTACATACTTATGAGTTTGGGACACCTTGTTTAGTTCTCAACCCGAGTGGATGGTTTTCCATGTTTTCCCCTATGTGACATAGTCTTAAAATTTTTATTTCAATGTATCAACACTCCTTATTTCACCTTTTCATCCCTTTTCTCAAAAATCTACAAGTTTTCAACCTTAGGGAGTGCCCTTTGTCTGAGACAAAACAGAGGGCACTTCCCCTATTTTCTAAGGTAAGGTGAATATTGGAGGGGATTATCCAAGTTATAGATTAAAAAAATTTATTAATTTTAGGGATTAATTTTTCCTTTATCACCTCCAACTCTTTCAAAACCTAAGACAAACATGTGAAAACTATTGACTATGTGCAGATGTTAAATATAGACTATATGTTGCATTGTGGGAACTCTCCATGTCATATTTTCACTAATATGATAGGTTCATTGGATTATCATCATCACACTAAATTATTTTACCATTATCCAAAACTTATTATTACCCATTCTTTCACCCTCATCCCATATCCTTACTCCACTAGGTTTGACTATTGACTGTGTTTCTTACTGGAAAGAGGCACCTGTAGGTGCATTTGCATGATTTAGGCCTTGTGTCAGTGTTAAAATATCTTCTTGGAGTAATTTTTACCATTTTAAATCCATTTATATTCATTCTCTTTATTTTCAATCTATGCCAACCTTAATAACATAGCTTCTTATCTCATTTCCATACCATAGTCAGCTATCGTTGATTGTGCAGAGGTCCTATAGGTGGACATTACCTTTGAAATCTATGCCATATGATATATGATCTTATTATAAGTCTTGGAATTATTTTTGAACTTGTATTTTCCTATATGTTTATAGTTTTTCATGATTAATCGCATTCCATAGACTTATAGTGTAGGTCAATTATCTCAGGCAAAGAACACTTGTAGGTGTTGATACGGTCAAAAACATAGATTATAACCTTAAATTCAAAAATTATTTATTACCTTTAGAATAAAAATGTGATATTTAACTCAAAAATACCACCCAACATGAATACATACTTTAATAATGCAACTTTGGATGTAGAGGTCACTTTGAGGCTCAGATCTTGTAAACAACACTAAATGAACACAATAAACAATTTCATGATTTGGGAGCCTTTAAACACTATGACACTCTAATCACACACCATCCTTATTTATAAAATTAATACCCCTGTGTGGAGGATAAAACATGGGTTAATTTATACTCATATAGGAATTATGAAACATTTCTATATGATACCATCAAAATGGGGTAGGCCTCTATTTTGGTGTTTTAGGGTACTTATCCCTAAGCATAGTCTCCTAGTCTTGAGCATGTTCCTTGAACTTTATTTCCATTTAATGACCTAAAACATTATTTTCATATCCTTTCCAACATCCACATAAAATAAATTAAATTTCAAGGCATGTCAAACTCCTACATGCCAACCTTCATATCTCTATATAAGCCACCTATAGGTGGACATCTCAGGTTGTAGGGTAGTGAAGTTAAAATGATCAATGTGTTCATGGAAAATGATCTCATAACCAATTTTATGTTCCATAAAATTATTAAAATTAAATATTATAACATTTTATAGCTTTAAATAAGTTTCCACACTCCATTTTAACATTTTACCTTCTTGTAGTCACCTGTAGGTGCATCTCCATGGTGTATGACTATGTAAATGACTAAATTAACTATCACAATATTTAAATGGAATTTTAGAGGTATAATTCGTTTTTTAATGATAAAATTAGGTTTTAAACATCATAATACTCTTCATAATTATTCTTAGAGCTTCACACACCATGGCTATAGTCAGAAGCTTGTAGGGAGTTAATTGTGAGTTTGATATGACCATGTGTTTGATCAATGCATGATGTTTTAAGATATAATAAGTAAGGGAGGTGATTTTTATGACATGAAAACATGGATAAAAACATATCACATTCACATGAAACCTTTTGCATATAACTAAACCTTATGCAAGAAGTGAAACTTGACTATAATTTCACATGGTGACAGCTTCTTATAATTTGAGTTGTTTGATCCATGAAATCATTTCCAAACATTAAAAAAAGAATTGGAAACATGATATGATATATTAAACATCATATATATTCAAAACCAATAACTTATTTGTATTAACTTACTCAGACAAGAGCAAAACCTATAGAGTGTGGGAAATAACAAGCAAAAAAATGTAGTCAACTTGTTAAATATGGTTCATAAAGTATAATCCACCATTAATTTAAATAAAAACATGAAATTTAATCTAAATTATTTTAATATCACCCCATAAAATAATTTTATAGTAACTTCTTCCACTGGCCATACTAAAGAGAAACCTACTGACTAATTTTGCATGTCTAGAAGGGCCATGAAGGAATAAAATGGTTTTAGACAATTTTAGCACTTCAAAATAAATTAAAGAGTGTAAATTAGTTTTATGAAGTTTAATATACATCCAAAAACCTTATCCCACATTCCACTCTCTCTCATATTCCACTTACTTTCTTGATTTTTAGATAGGATCCTACAAGTTTTAGTTAGTCCTAACATTCCTAATAAGGCATCTAACACATGGGATGTTTGAAGGAAGTTTGGAACACATAGACACTTTGAAAATTGTACCACTTGTATAATGCTCTAAAATGACCCCTAGATGACATCAAATGACATAAAGACTAATTGGACTATGACCAAGGCTAATAAAACATTATATGATCTTAAATAAACTATAAAAACACCCTATTACATTATATTATACCCTTATATCAAGTCTTAACTATAGGGGGTTGAACCATTTTGACTTGTGGTCAACATGGTCAACATTCTTGGCAATTTTACAAGGGTCGTATGCTTGATATGCCAAGACCAGTGGCCTAATCCTATCCATTGGACCATGGATTCATGGTACACTAGTTTGACACAAAATTTACCTTTGACACCATACAAAAAATAAAATAAAATCACACAAAACAAGACAAACAAAAAAACACACATGTGTTCACTAGAACACTTATGAAACACAACACAACTAAAATAAATACACATACACACCTATTCTACTATTTATAAAACCTCACTTTGGAGGTGAAACATCTGATCATACCTAAACCAAGATCAAAGATGATCCCCCTTGCATATTTATCACTCCATGAAGGCATCCTAGTATGAGAAGCATGTTCATCATCAACCATTTTCATATTTGAATGTTTAAGGAGCTCACCAACTATATGCCTCTTCATGCCTACAAGTGGGTTATTTGGATCCTTCTTTAATGCTCTTCTTTGATATCTAAGAACCTTGATTGGGGATAAAACTACTATGATCTATATCATATCCATTGGATGCTCTCCAAAAAATTGTAGATTTGAAGTTTTGACATTCCTTTCAACCTTGCTCTCTTCTAGGATAGAATGTGCTCGATGTTTGGGAGCATAAAGATTTTTTATTTTATGTCCCAATGCCTATAAATGTATCTCAACATTATATGGATCTCTTATTAGTCCTTGAAGCACAACCAAATCTACCTTGACCTTATTCTCCATGTTCATAACTACTTGAGCACTAACTTCATCAAGTTATTTCATGGTTGTAGGCTCTTGATCATCATAATGACCTTCATCCTTGTGATTTATGGAACACTCAACAACATGCTTATTAGTATCATTAGAAATCTTTATAATAGATATAAAATCTCTTAGAGAAAAACTAATCTTACCCAACTTATCAAACTCTTTGGATATGGCATTGAACCTTTATCATAAGTCCTCTTCATTCACCACATGACACTCTTTTTTATGTTTGATAAGAGACTCAACATCATGTTTGTTATAATCATTAACAAACACATCAGATATGGACATTTTGGGATGGGTAATAACATTACCTATATGATCAAATTCTTGAAATGTGGCATTGTATCTTTACCATAATTCATCATCTTCTCCCTCATAAGTGTTATCATCAAGGGCATATTCATCAATATTATGGATAAATACATCATTCCTCCCATTATGGTGTTCAATTATATTCATAAACCTATCATCATCATACTCATGAATCATGTATTTTTCTTCAATAGCTTGAGAGAGATAAAGTTTGACACTTACCTCAGTGCCTTCAAATGGCTCTTCATACATGATATAAGTGCCAAGGTCAGTTTTCTCAAAGTATGAATAAGGATCATGATCATATGCATCTACACCATAATAATCCAAGAATAAATAATAAATTCCATAAAGTGTAGAATCACCATCATCTAAATTAGATTCCTCCTTCTCATGGATAACACAATTCAAGCTAAAACTTATTTCAATGTAGGGCTCAATATGAAACCTTACAAGAGGTTGAGTTATTATGGTCACTTTGGTTCCACACCTTGTCCTAAAGGCCAATAAGGACAAATAAATTTAGAGATATCCACCTAGCTTGGTTTCAAAGTCTCTTGAAAAGTAGATTGAAAAGTGGGTAGAAAGGTTTACCATAACTATGTCTTGGAGGATGCAAAAACTAGGATAATCATGCAAGAAGACCTTAATATTATTGATCAACCCTATTGTCTTAGTACTTATACCATATATTTGAAGCAATCCTTTTCTATGATGTTCATATTTTATGTCCAACTTATCAGCTAAAAATTTGGTCATGACTGAAGTAGAAGCACCACTATCAATAATGTAATTATGGAGCAATTTGTCACCCACTATGAGAGTGAGGTAGAATGGTGGAGGTTTATCAACCCTAGTATATGGTTCAATAATGGTATTATAAGAATTTTAAAGAGAAACATGACCATGTATTTGAATTTAAGGTGAAGGAATAGTAGGTATCATGGATAATTGCTTTTGTAATAGCTCTTTTTGGCCAAGCATGTGAAGTACATCCCATAAGGAGATGCTTTAGAACTTTTCAAAGAATCCACTATGTTTAGGGTAGTAGTAATCACCTTATCTTGAGACTTTGGATAAAAATGATCATTTTTAACTTGAGGAATTGAGGCACCTTGAGCAAACCTTCCAATGTTTTAACTTGAAGGAGGTGTAGGAGCTTTAGGGATTGTCATGCTTGCATACATAATGTTGACTAAATTTGACCTATAGGTCAAATTAAGATCCCTATAATTAAAAAATTGAGTTTTATGAATTTTTATGGGTCTAATATTTGGTCATAAGGTGTATTATAGGTCATTTTAGGTTATTCTATATCACATTAGCCTTGGTCATTAGTCATATTAGTCAATATATCATTTTGAGTCATTTTGGGGTCATAAATAGAGCATTAAATGAATTATACAGCTTCATTGGGAAATGTGAAGGTTTAAAAATTTTATTTCACATATCATGTGTCATAAGAGGTCTTAATCAACTTTTATAACTGAAAAGTGGTAGGTTCTTTAGAAGAAAGAGTAGTTTTCTTGGGAAAAGAGAAGAGTTTGGCACTTATACAACCCATAAGGGAGTGTGACACATGTGAGAAGGTCATGTCACATATATTCATATTCCTCAAACTAATATCAATGATTTAAATTATTTTTAATTTCTAAAAAAGGCCCAAAACTATTCTACTCCTTTCTTGCCCTTCTAGACATACAAAAGTGATCAACAGGTTCATGCTTGGTACAGTCAGTGGAAAAGGTTTTAGGTAAAATGACTTTGGGAGGTGGTATTAAAATAAAATGGATCCATTTCCATAATAATATTTTAAATATTTTTCAAATATTCTTTATGAACCATCCTTTACAAGCTGACTATGTTTTTTTAATTGCTAATCTATGTACCATATAGGTTTTGCTCCATTTTAGACAAGTCCATACAAACAAATTTTTGAGGTTGATTCTAGATTATTTTGGATTCCTTATATAATTATTACTATTCTTTGTTTCATGTTTCAAGGTTTTTTTATTGTAAATTTATCTCATGTTGTAGGAAGGTCCAACCATGTGCAATCTCAGTCAATTTTCCTTATTGCAGACTATGTGTTTCTATTCAGAGGTATATGGGAGTGGGATGTGATGTTTCACATGAATATATGCTGTAATATAACCTCTTTTCATTCTTGTTTTCATCACATCATTTTTGGATCAAACTTTTAGTCTTGATACTCACAATCAACTCCTTACTCATTCTCACTTGCAGTCATAGGGAATCACATATTTGGAGCATATTAAGCATGATTCATGGAATTTTAATGATATTATAAATATTTGGTACAAACTTTAATATAAGGTAAAACCTTCACTTGTTAATAAGAAGAGATTGTGGTAGTCATACTCAGTCACTCACACATTTTGCCATTAGTATGCACCTACATGTGACATGAAGGAAGAGTTCACGTTGAAAGGGAGTATTGATAATGAAGAGAGTATGTTTTAAATCCTTGATATAGGTTTTAAACTCATGAAAGGTTAAAAATAGTTCATTATTCACACTCTTTTGTCTACCTACAATGTTGCATCCTCTGCCTATATGTGATAATAACTACCTATAAATGGTCCTAGCAAAGGATAGAAAAACTCTCAATGGGGGAATTTGGAACATGAAAAAGCATTATTTAAATTTTTATTTTATGATATTATCATAATATACATATTTTAAATGTAAAATGGGTAAATTAATGTGTAAAATACCTTAAAGATGAAATGACTGAGTTTTGGGATTTAGTCCCCAAAAAGTGAAAACATAGGTCCAGGGGCATGTTATGAATATCAAATAACATGGTTGAAAAGAGTTTTAAATAATATAAATAGTTATACCTTATATCCCATATAATATAAATTATGTATTCCAAATATTAAGGTTAGAAAGTGAGTAGACGATATAAGTATGGAGCCTTGAAGTTGCCTACAAAAGCACTAAAATCTTGCATTCATGTCTATAGGATCTGAGCTATGAAAGGACCTATTCAACCAAAGGTTTAATATAATAACATGAAACCATATTATATTTATTTTATATGGTGAAGGTAAAATTAATGACCTAAATTTATTTTAAAGAGTTTTTATCCTACATTATAAGCCATAAATTCATCTACAGGTGTGGTTATTTCTAGAATTGCCCACCTATAACCAACTGTAAGAGCACATGGTCCATAATAAGAGTTTGAACATAAAGATAAAAATTTTGGGTTAATGAAAAATTATAATAAATACCTAAAATTAATTAAAATTAATAATTTTCATAAGTTTCAAAGATGATGGTGGTCCATAGGTCCTTTTACATCAAAAAAGTTAACCATTATTAACTGTGACATAGGTAGTAACCATAAATGATTAATGCCTAAGCATTAGAAATTAATGAGATATAAAAAGGAGTAAAAAAAACACAAAATTAAACTAATATAATATTTATAGGTTGTAAACATTTTTTTAATCCTAACCATGCATTTTCACCTACAGGCAGGGGAAGTATACAAACAGGGTTAGTTCCTCATTCAGGCCTATTTGAGTAAGAATACAGCTTAAGGTGTAAAAATGGATGATAAATTGTTTTTTATCATATTTAAAACCTATATAATTATATTTAATATCATTTTATACACAAATTTCATGGAAATAAATAAGGATGTCCCCAAATAAGTAGCATACAGTCCACTTGGGAAAGGCCTGCACACAATTTTCTCTCTACACAGGTTTGTCTTGGTTTTCAAATGTTTTATAGGGTAAAATGGTTTGAAAAAGGACTAAAAATTTGTAGAGGGTGTATTTAAAACATATTTAATCCTCTATAATTTTCATTTTATTTGATAAAATATGGGAAGTACCCTTTATTTTGTCTCAGACAGAGGGTACTTCCCCTTGGCACAAACTAGCATGTTTGGAAAGAAGGGTTAAAATGATGGAACAATAGTTCTGTGAACATTTAAATAATGTCTGATAAGTTTAATTACACCTATTAAATCATTTAAAACCAATAAATAAATTATTTAACCCAATATGATGGTCTAGGTGGCTAGGTTTGCAAGCAAGACTGTTAAGCATAGTTTAGGCCTAAAGCCAAATGAAGAGTCATTTTAATTTACACCTTGATATTATAATTATAACCTAATAAATATTTTTTATGAGGTCACTAAAGATGTTTTAAGTATTTTTTAATGTAAATAATCCCAATTTGATGGCCTAGAACATAGGGGTTACAGTCAAACCTATTAGGCAGGGTTTAAACCTAAGGCCAAATGGGAAGTCACTGACGTTTCTAGACTTGGATATGTATTATAGTACATTTGGGAATGATTTTGGGATCATTTTAGACATTTTAAATCTATTTATATGCAAATGAAACCATGAAAAGTCCACTTTTGGGCTTTAAGACAACTTAGACCTACAAGAAATAGAGGAAAGACCTTGATAACGCAATGCTCATATCTTTATTGGTGCTTTGCATGGGGACATAATAATATTGGATAAGTTTAAAAGGGTCTTGTACATTGATCTTGTGTAATTTTTTTGTAAATTCAACATCCCATCTTTATGAACAAAGCCTAAGAGGTCAAAATAGGCTTAAACCCTTGCAAACACTTAGTCAAGACCTGATGAAGGAAATGAAGTTGGATATTTTCTATAATGGCATATGTTTCCCATTAAATTAATTATAACTTTCATAATACTCATTTATTCTCCTTCCCATCCTTTTGAGTTGTATGAAACTATATGGATGGAGTACAAAATAAGGTATTTTTTACTATTTTGTGTGTTGTGTAGGTTATAAGAGGTTACATGATATTTCAATCACATTTAAGGGAATATTATGACTTATTATAACTCCTCATGTCAATTTAATTCCTTGTAAAAACTCCTAAGTTCCTCAACTAGCTACTTCATCTTAGCTAGTCAAAGCTAGCATAGAGACCAAACTAGTGAGAATAGTCAAAAAATTCAAGTGAGCTATTTTTTATGTGTGTTTTATGCCTCTAAGTCCATATAGGGTCTTGAAACATGTAATTAAATCCATAAAATTTATTTTCATGTAAAATTAATGGCTCTTTAGATTCCAAGTGTGCAGGGTGCATGAAAGAAGAGTTTTTTAGATTATAAATGGTGATAACTCATTTATAGATGATGCCAGATGACCAAGACTACAACCAATTCATGGAGAGGAATGTCTAAAATCATTCCTTTTAATTCCATTCATTATAACTATCCCTAGTCATTTTTGGGATATTAAAATAGAGGTGGATGTTGAAGGTAGTTTTTTGAGCTAAAACAAGGAGTTTCATGCCTTGTATAGACACTTGTACTTCCTAACCTTTCATTTTCCATTCCACACTCTCTTACCATGTACAATTAACTAATTTTATCTGAATTAAAAGTGTCCTTGTGACCTTTGGACTTATCTCTTCTCCTCTCACTCTCAATTTCTATAAGAACTATCCATTTTGGCCTTTGTAACTTATGTTCTACCTGAGTATGGTGAAGCCTTGCTCATTTGCATACCATTTGATCAATAATACTACTAATTTTTACATCTTCCATGATAATTCATAGTGTTTTTTACTTTTATGTTTTATTTTTCATAAGTGATGAGTCTTGTTTCCTTCGCATGATTGTCTTATTCTCTCACCTATTTGTAGTTACAAAGCTTCTTTTTTTAGGGCATGTGAAGTGTTATAGGATGTGTTAAGGTTGAGTGCATTAGTTTATTCAAATAGTGTCATTATAGGACTCTTTTTTATTCCTCCTATCCTAAACATTCATCACAATCTCATAATGTAACATTGATGTGAGAAGATGAAGATTAGAGAAGTGTATGTTTAGTTAGTCTCTTGGTTTCATGTGTAACATGAAGCTAGTTAGTAGTCATCAATCAATTTGTTATATCACCTCCGTTAATATAGTTTGATTTTAGTTTTATCTCTCAATTTTACCTCACAAATTTTAGGTGTAGTAGTGGTCTAAATTTGTGCATCAAGGGAGCTAGCCCTATCTAGAGATTCACCTCACTCTTAGGCTCACCCATATCCTAGAGGTATTTCAATTATGCCACTTAGATGAGGAGAGCTGAGACATCTCCCTAAAGGGTGTAAATACAAGTGACAAAACATACTTATCTATCTTTAAGGAGTATTATATGAGCTTGTAGGCATGTTATTGGCACCTCCTAGAGCCTTCATCTTGGCCCTTGTATTGTTTGCAACATAGGTTCCTTGATTGAGTATAAAAGTGTCTTCCATAAATAAGTTGGTGAAGATTTATCCATGAGGCTACCAATCCTCATTTACTTCCATCATGACCTCATCTTTAGCTAATAAAAGAGGAGTAACCCCTCCTTAAGAAACTATATCTTTCTCTCCATTCTCATTTGCATCCATGAATTGGCCTTGTTGCCAATATTCTGCTCACACCAAGTTGCTATGCATTGATACCATCTTCTTTGCATTGGTAGTGGAATTTTAATTATACACATTGGTAGGCCTATTAAATTTAGTTTCCCTTAACCTCTTCCTCTCCCATATTATTTTCCAAATAACTACTGATAGGGGTATGGATTTTTATAATCACCTTGTTTTATGTTAGCTTGCCTAATCTGAGCTCTTAGCATTTGAATTTTTGCATCTTTATCCATGACATTATCTAAATTCTTAATATCAGTCTTAAGCTTGGCATTTGAATTAGAAATTTGGGCCACATATATAGTATTATAAAATGTATGAGGCATCATAGGCATATACACCTTAGGAGGTAGTTTTAAATCTTGAATGAGGCCATTCTCAGCTATAATGACAAGTTCATATGCATTGGGAAGAGTGAAACCACTCATGGATTGAATCATGATAGAAATATCAATACCAATGGCTCTCAAGTAGGTAGGGAACACAAATATAGAAGGTGGTCTCATGGAAGGAGGAAATCTATACCAAGTCTTTTGGAACCTCTCATTGAAGTCATGCATTATTTCCTTAGGGCCTCTTTTGATCACATTTAGTTGATGTATAAGATAAGTATGGTCACTTTCATATTAAAATATTGAGGTCAACAACACTCCAAGATAATCCCATGATGTGATGCATCCACTAGGCAAAGTCCTATACCAATCAAGAGATTTTCCTCTAAGGGACATGGTAAGGAGTATAATGGCAATATTCTCTTCATTGACATTATAGAAACTACAAAATTTAGAGATATCCTTGATGTGTTCACTATGTGTAATATGACTCTCACTATTGAATGAAGGCATACTCTTTATGGCATTAGGGGGAATGGCATCATATGCTTTAAGATGAATTGTATTTTTATTGTTAAAGGTAGGAAAGTCATGTTGCCTAGCCATTTATTCGTAAATATCTTCAATTTATTCAACCTCTTCACTTCTTTGGCTAGAAAAATCTTCTTGCTCTTCAAAAGGTAGATTAGGATGAGGGTATTAAAATTCAAAAGAGGAAGCTCAAGCTAAATAGGTGGATTAATAGTTTGAACACTCTACTAGATGATGACCTAGTAAGAACCATGAAGCATGAGATTAAGTATATGATAAAATAATGGCCTTGAACCATATTTTACCTTGATGGATTTGCTCAATGTTGAGTAGCACACCAATTTTTAGTTGATGTTATCAAGACCAACGTTCACCTTGACAAGTTATCTCAAAGATAATGGGTCTCACCAGGTGTGCCAAAAAAATTATCACCAAATATTTCAACCTATAAGATGATTTTCAAGCCTCTTCCATTTTTTGACAACATGGGAATACTTCCAAGTATGTGGGTATACCTATAGTGGAAGTAGACCTCTAGGTTTAAGGGCTAGCTCCTTGAATATACTTTAAAGTGCTTATCACTTAAACTAATGTTTGCTTATGGAAAAAGAGTTATAAGTTTACATGAAATTAAACTAATCTAATGGGTTTATACACCAATATTATTTCCACAATACCATTATACTTCTATCATAATGAAATAAGGAATACAAACTAGCTTCTATGTCCTAAAAGGTCTTAACATCAATGTTTCAATATAGAGGTGATATGCATGAATAAACATAAGGTAAATGGATCAAAGGGAATATTTCACACTAAAAGAATATTTTTACACTTTTAAGGATCCTAACACACTTGACTACACTCTATATGACTTGTTAGAATAGGAACTTTTACATAAACATGAAAGGATAAGGAAAGTAAGGATATAATAGTATCACTAACTTTACCATACTTCATTTTCACACTTAGAAAATTTTTAATGAGCTAAAAATTAGAATTATATTGATTTTTCAAATTAAAAATACAATTTAATTATAGTGGGGCTTTGCCATACATGGTGTGGTATTATCTTATAATAGATAAAATGGCTTCTACTTATAGAACTTGAGAGAGAAGTGAGAAGAGAGAAGTCTAAGAGTCATAAGAAAATTTGTATATATGAGAGGGTTATACATGTAGGATAATTAATTATTAAATATTCCATGTAAGGTCTCATAGGATAAATGTCCCTCAAAGTCATGAAAGTCATGAAATGTGGCATAGGACTTCTTTTGCTTGCTCAAAAAACTACCTTCATCATTTGGCCCTTTTGGATCATCCCAAAACTAAATAAGATATATGTGATGATTTAAATGAGGTGTAGGGTTTGTATACATGTTACACCATGCATTGGTTACATCCCTAATCATTAGGATTCTTCTAGAGATGAGTTATCATTGCCTTTGATCCAAATAACTCCTCTTTCACTCACCCCTCACACTTGGCATCCAAGTTGGCTTCAATTTTACATGAAAATCCATATATAGGATTTAATGACATATGTAAATACCTCCCATTATACTTTAAAATGCCTCCCACTTGAAGTTCTCTCCCTTCTCACTAGATTTTTCACTATGCCAGTTTTGACTATTTGAGATGAAGGTACTTGAAAAATCACTTAGGAAATATTATGATGAAATAAATGGACATAATGGGTTAGATAAATTCCTAATAATTATTCCCAAAGTTTATTTTACCTCTTGAAACCCTCTTGTACCTACATAATACATAAAACTATCAAGAAAATCCATTTTATACCCCATCTATATAAGTAGGGTACAACTCAGTAGGATGGGAGGAAGCCTTGGAGAGTCATCTACATCCTACAATAATTTCCAAGCCATTATATTCCATCTGGATGTTTCTCCTTCTTCATTTTCTCAATCAAGTCTTTGGCAAGGGTTTTGAATGATTTTAGGCCATTTTCACCTTTAGCCTTTATTCATACAGTTGAGAAAAGCAAAATTATGAACCAATCCCACAAAATTCTTGCTCGGGACCTTATTAAACTTATCCAAGATCCTTGAGCTCCCATTCAAAGTGTCCTTGTAGGTATGATCATTTCCAAAGAGCCTTTTTATCTTTGTTCCTCATTTTCCATACCCTATGGTGGTCTTAATCCAAAAGATGGCTTTTTGTGGTTTATTTTGCATATTTATAGCTTGGGTACACCTTATATATCCATTCAAACATGTTTAAATATAATATAATTTTCATCTAATCTTAGAAATGGTATTATATCCCAAATGGTAATAGGCCTAGTCTAGACCAAATAGGTCTACCTACATACTTATGATTTTGGGCCACCTTGTTTAGTTATCAACCACTATGGATTATTTTTAATGTTTTCCCCTATGTTACATAGCCTTTTAAATCTTATTTAAAGGTCTCAAAACTCCCTAGTTCACCTTGTCATCCCTTTTCTCCAAAACTTGCAAGTTTGTACCCTTAGGGAGTGCCCTCTGTCTGAGACAAAACATAGGTCACTACCCCTATTTTCTCAGGCAAGGTGAATATTGGATGGGATTATCCAAGTTATGGAGACATTATGTGATTAATTTCAAGGCTTGGTTTTACATTTATCACCTCAAACTCTTTGAAAACCTAAGATAAACATGTGGAAACTATTGACTATGTGCAGGTCTTGAATATAGATTGTAGGTTGCATCTGGGAACTCTCCATGTCCTTTCTTTAGTAATATGAGAGGGTCATTAGATGATCATAATCACATTGAACGTGTTTACCATGCTCACAAACTTCCTATCACCCATGATTTTACCCTTAACCCATATCCTTGCTCCACTAGGTTTGACTATTGATTTGTTTCTTTCTAGGAAGAGGCACTTGTAGGTACATTTTCATGATTTAGGCCTTGTGTTAGTGATCAAATATATTCTTGGAGTGTTTTTTACCATTTTACATCCATTTATATTCATTATATTTATCTTCAATTTATGCCAAACTCAAGAACATATCTTCTTATATCATTGCCATACCATAGTCAGCTACATGAATTTCAAGGCTTGGTTTTACATTTATCACCTCCAACTCTTTGAAAACCTAAGACAAACATGTGGAAACTATTGACTATGTGTACGTCTTGAATATCGATTGTAGGTCACATTATGGGAACTCTCCATGTCCTTTTTTTAGTAATATGAGAGGTTTATTAGATGATCATAATCACACTGAAGGTGTTTACCATGCTCACAAACTTCCTATCACCCATGCTTGCACCCTCAACCCATATCTTTGCTCCACTAGGTTTGACTATTGATTATGTTTATTTATAGGAAGAAGCACTTGTAGGTACATTTGCATGATTTAAACCTTGTGTTAGTGTTCAAATATATTATTGGAGTGTTTTTTACCATTTTACATCCATTTATATTCATTCTCTTTATGTTAAAGTTATGCCAACCTCAAGAACATATCTTCTTAGCTCATTTCCATACCGTAGTCAGCTATAGTTGACTGTGTAGGGGTCTTGTAGGTGGACATTACCTTTTAAATTTGTGTAATATGATATATGATCCTCTTATAAGTCTTGGAAGAATTTTTTAACTCGTATGTGTCTCTATGTTTATAAGTTTCCATGCTTAAGTTCATACCATGGACTTCTATGACCCCATAGTCAACTGTAGGTTAGTTATCTTAAGTAAAGAACATATGTAGGTGTTGATAAGGTCAAAAACACAATATTTAAACCTTAAATTCAAACATTCTTGATGAAATTTAGACTAAAAATGTTCTCTTTAACTCAAAAAGTCCACCCAACATGAAGACATACTTTAATACTACAACTTTAGATGTAGAGGTCACTTTGAGGCTCAGATCCTATAGACAACATTGAATGAACATAGTGAACAATTTCATGATTTGGGAGCCTTCAAACACTATGCCCCTCTAATAACACACCCTACTTATTTTGAAAATAAATACCCCTATGTGGAGGCTACAACATGGGTGAATTTATACTCATCTAGGAATTATGCAACATTTTTATATGATATCATCAAAATAGGGTAGGCCTCTATTTTGGTGTTTAAGGGGACATATCCCTAAACATAGTCCCTTAATATTGAGCATGTTTTCTTGAACTTGCCTACCATTTAATGACATAAAACATGATTTTCATATCCTTAAAAACATACCAAAAACATAAATTAAATTTCAAGGCATGTCACACTCTTCCGTGATAACCCTCATATCTTTATATAAGCCACCTGTAGGCAGACATCTTAGGTTGCAGGGTAGTGAAGTTGAAATGATCAATGTGTTCATGGAACATGATCTCATAACCAATTTTATGTTCCCTAAAAATATTCAAATGAAATTTTATAACATATCAAAACTTGAGACAAGATTCCACACTCCATTTTAATGTTTTACCTTTTAGCAAGTGCCTGTAGGTACATCTCCATGGTGTATGACTATGTAGTGACTAAATTAGCTATCATAGTCTTTTACATTGAATTTGAGAGATATAGTTTATTTTATGATTATAAAATTAGGTTTTTAACAACATAATACTATTCATCATATCCTCATAATCATGTTCAAAGCTTCACACACCATGGCTATAGTTAGAATCTTTTAGGGAGTTGAGTGTGAATTTGATATGACTATGTGTTTGATCAATGCATGATTATTTAAGACCAAACATGGAAGTGAGGTTATTTTTATGACATTAAAACATGTATAATATTATATAATGTTCACATGAAACATTTTCAGAGAACCAAACCTTCTACAAGTAGTGAAACTTGACTGTAACTTCACATTGTGACACCTTCCTACAATTTGAGTTGTTTGATCCATGAAATCATTTATAAACATGAAAAAAATAATAAGAAACATGATATGAGATATTAAACATCATATATAATCAAAATAAATAATTGAGTTGTATAGACTTACTCAAATAAGAGTAAAACCTATAAGGTGTGGGAAATAACAAGCAAAAAAACATAGTCAACTTATTAAAGATGGTTCATAAAGTATAATCCACCATTCCTTGAAATAAAAACATTAAATTTAATATAACTGAGTTCAATATCACTGTTCAAAGTCATTTGACATGGAACTTCTTCCACTGATCATACTAAGGAGAAACCTGCTGACTAGTTCTGCATGTCTACAAGGGAAATGAAGGAGTAGAATAGTTTTAGACAATTTTATTACTTAAAAATATTTTAAATAATATAAATTGGTTTTAATAAGTTTAATATACATCCCACTACCTTATCCCATGTTCCACTCTCTCTTATAGGCTATACAACCTTTGAAACTCCTTTTCCACTTACTTTCTTGATTTTTAGTTAGGAACCTACAATTTTTAGTTAGTCCTGACATTAATGACAATTAATATAACACATGGGACATTTTAATGAATTTTTTGACACATTGACACTTTTAAATCCATACCACTTACATTTAATTCTCTAAAATGAACACTAGATGACATCAAATGACACAAAGACTAATTGGACTATGACTAAGACTAATAAGACATTAAATGACCTAAAATAAACTATAACACACCATATGAAATTGTATTATAACCCTATATAAATTTTTTTACTATAGGGGGTTTACCTATTTTGACTTGTGGTTAAAATGGACAATAGTTACCAAATGAGGTGTACCCATAGGCTGAATAGATATAGGCATTGAAACTGATAATTAGGTTAAAGCATTATTTATTCCCATATGAGATGTAGAAATAGTAGTTTCAGGGAACAAAGGTGTGAACACATATCATGTTCCCCCATTATAAGTATGAAGTGGTGATGTTCCCAAGGTAAGGGTTATTGGTATATGGGGATGGCCCATAGCTCTAATAGCATGATCAGTAGATGGACCTACTTATTCATATACACTTTTTTATTTTATAATATGTTTATTATGATCTAATCAATATCTTCATGGTTTTTCTAGATATGATGTTGAAACATAACAAGATGTTGTACTTTCTCTTGGTCTATTTGTTTATTTTAATCATTTTTATTGTTCATCATTTTCATGATTAGAAGCATCTTCTATGATAACCTCTTCAATATGTATTTTAGTTTCATGAGTAGCATCTTCATTACGTATAGGGTCAGTTAATTCATTATTTTGAACCATATTATGTGGATAATGATGAATTTATAGGGTTTGATAGCAATACTATCTAATCTTGGGATACACCTAGGTTGCATAAAAATGATAGAACAAATATAGAAAATATAGCAATGAAAAACCTTAGAATGTTGAATTCCCTAGGGTAAGTTAGGGTTTGCATAAAAATATAGGTTTAAAAAATGTTTAACCCTAAAATGAGATGGGTCAATATGGTATAGGGTTAATAAAATAGAAATGAATAAGCATAATGGTAATGAATAAATCTATTATAGGCTAATTAATATGCAAACTTAGATAACCAAGTTTTCTTAATTTATAATATTGAGATATGATAAAAATGGAAAATATAATTATTAAGTGATATTGTAATGAATTATAAATCATAATACTTAGTTATTTTAATGTGTGTATGTAGATCTAATATAGAACAGGATGGAAGTAGACTAGATCTGGATTCTAGATCAATTGTTAGATTCTAGAAAATTGCATTACGTGGCTTCAGACACTTGTATCAGATATAGATTCTTGTATCAATGCTTCTATCTAACTTGGATGTAGGTTTATAGTAAATAATATTTATTGAATCTAAGTGTGAACACTTATATCCTTTAAGGTTTTTTATTGCTTTTCTTTTAATTCATTAGATCTTGCACACAGATTATCACGCTTTGTCAAATGATCAAACCCTATATTTTTCAAATTTGGAATGACTACAAGTTAAATGGGTTAGTGGGCACATGGTATCAATCTACCCCAATGACCCCTCTATCAATGGGTATTTCTTACATAACTAATACTCTAAATAGGGCCTCATACTTATGTAATTCTTCCCTACATGTTAGTTTATGTGTGTATCGATATACAACATGTGATAATCAAGTAAATAGAGTGATATATCTTGTAAATTGGAAAATATTGATAATTGAGTGATCCTTATATACTTAAATGTACCTATGGGCTATCACTATGATTGATATGGAAATGGGAAAGAGTAGGGAAGCTTTTCTAACTTGAATGCTTAATTAAGTGATTTTGGTAAGTTGTCTTGTGAATTATTAGGTATGTGCTAAGTGAGGAATGAATGAAGATTAATTTTATATATACCAATCCCGTTTAGAAATATCTCACATAAAATAACTTAGGATATCCATAAGGATATGTTTAATTTATAATTTTTATGACTTTAGGATACTAGACACTTATTTTTTCATAGAACACTAGCATCAACCTAGCATCCAGATGGAACATAAGTGTCTAGGAAGCTAGAAAACATGTGTAAGTCAAAAAAATTCAGAGGATGATAGTAAGTAGGTTTATAAAATTTTGATCATTACATAAGACCTGGTCATTAGAATAATATATGGTCAAATTAAGGGATAAGTAATAGGCACAAGAGATAGAATATGTGAGCCTTTTAATAGTAAGAAGGTCTTAGGAATTGAAGGGTAAAGCCATGAGAAATACATTCCAAGTATACAAGACTGAGGTGATATATAATTCATATTTAGTTTATACAACATGAGGAGGATAATGATGAATAGAAACCTACAAGGTTGAAAAACATGGTGGATATTCCATCATCACTAAATTCCTAGAAGTTTATATAAAAATCATGGCATACTAGATTGAAAGAATGCTTGGATGCCCATTATCAAGATGGGAGATTTGAAATCACTACAACACATTTAAGAGAAGGAACATTGATGAGTTGAGTATGCAAATAATATTAGATGTTGATAGAGAAGGACAATTTTGTATTATTCTTCTTGGTGCAAAAAAAAAATATTTATGTGAAGTTTGTTTTGAGTTTGAGGTTAATAAAGATATAGTAATGGGGAATAAGTTAAATAATTTGAAATAATCCACAAAAAATTTATTGAGTTATCGATGGATTGGGCCTATTTAAGATTGTTCCTCTTGGTAGGAAAATTTATTTATGTGAAGTTCATCTTGAGATCAAGTCTAATAAAGAGGTAGTAAAGAGGAAGGATTTAAAGAATTTGAAATAATCCATTAAAAACTAGGCCATAATGGAGGCTCACAAAAATGGGTATGTGGATTTGATTGAAAAAAAGAGACCCAATATATGGGGAGGAGAGGATGTTACCACCTTAGAACTAATGAAGTATCTTGGAGTAGCTACTAAAAATATTCTTGCACTATAAGCATCAAAATAACCAAGAAAATGAGGTAATAAGATGAACCATGCAAGGAGTGTTGAGGATTCTAAGAAAATATTTGAAGAGAAAGTGGAAGCAATGGCCAAGTGCACCAATGAGTTGATTGTAATGTAAAAACACACCAAAACTATTTTTAATAAGCTAGTGGATTCTTAAGGGATCACTGAAGCAAGGATGACTCTAGATGAAAACAAAAATGAAAAAAAAAAGTACATGCTAAATGTTTAAGATGAAGCCAAAAAATTATAACATATCATAGAAGTGAACCTTTACAAGTCAAAAATGGACCAGAAGTGTAAGTATATACAACACATATACTTGAAGCTTAAAAATACTATGTTAGAAAAGGAGGATAGCTTGAAAAAATGTACATGTCATGTAATGTATATTTCAATGAACTCAAGAAAAAATAAAAAACAATCCCAGATGACATGGCCTTAGTGAAGCATTCTCGAACAAGTCACAAATATTAAGTAAAAAATCAAGAATACCACATACCAGTGAGAAAATTTTGAGACTCTGTTGAAGATAAAGGTCCCAAAAATATTCATGGAATTATAAAAAGTGTGTATCAACACATGAAATGGAGGTGAAGAAGAGGAAGTATAATCTTAAATATTTTTTTAGGAACATACAATATTTAAATATAGGGGAATGTTATCCCCATATTTACACATATTTAACTATTATAAATATTTTTGCTAAGTATAATGATTATTCGGGGCATGGAAAAGTTTTTATAGATTATATATAGGAATGCACAAGTATTTATGGTTATGCATGGTGATGAATAAGGTCCATATGAGCAAGAAAAAGTAGATGTGTGTAAAAATACTAGAAAAAGTGTAAAAGTATGGGATGTGAAAGTGTAGGTGTTATGCACAAATATAAGTGTCAAAGTAAAATAGAGAATATGGATGTAGATTAAATGGAATAAAATCAAATGGGAATATGATAAAAGTATTTATATAATCTTCTAGAATAATTCTACCTAGATCTAACTATCATGAGTAGATTAATTTGGAAATACTATAAATAAGACCCATGGCCTCTCATGTAGGACATCTTATAATGTTGGATTTTTTTATAATTCAAATATATTGTAAGTTTTGTAAATATTGAAAATCCTTTATTGTAAACATTATAAGTATTTGTCAATGAATAAAAGTATGAGTATGCATAGATCAAATATTTAGATGTGCATATGTTATTCTGGATTAATAAATATAAGTGGTAGATTGATTCATATGTGTGATTTATATTATGTATATATTAGTATTTAAATGAGATGTGATGCACATTTATGTTATATGTTCCTTTAATTCTTATAATATACTTAATAGTGAGTGATTAATTTTAGGGTTAAGTAATTTTCCAACATTCTTGAGGATATATAAGTATTATGATAATTAGGGTTTAATTGAGAGTGGATATATCCCATAACATCACAACAATGAGCTTCAATGATGTAATAAATTTGTAATCCTCTAACCTGAATATGGTGTCTTTAAAATCTTCCCTAACCTTCTCCCAATCTACAATCTTTGTTTTAGTCTCATTAAAGTCACACCATGTGTGTGCTCATGACTTAAAAGTGTAAAAAAAAGTATGTACCTAGAAAAACTAGTGGAATATTTGTTGCTTGACTTTTCCATTTTTTCTCACATCTATTTAGGTGCTCTATAGGATAATTCTCTCTTGATAAAACTTATTGGGTAAATTTCCTATGCACCCACCATTCAGTCTACACTAGTTACACTTACCCTAACACTAATATTCAGTGTGCTAGTTTATCACACAAGTGAACTTGCATAACCACCCAAGACATATAGAGAGATTATGGGGTGTTTTTTGGATTAGTTGAGAATTTGTTAATTCATAAAATTATTAACTATAATAACATGGCAAGATTTGACGCTTTGGAGTTTCAAAACTAAAAAAGAGTTATATTAAGGCTAAGTAATTAAACACTAATATGAACATTATAATATAAAATAGACATAAAAATAAAGACTGTCATTAGGGAATGGCTTATTCTCTATTCATTTATGATCAATTTTGTAAGAGTGTTCAAAAATAGTGTAAAAAACAAAGGCATCAACAAAATAATCTATGAGGCAAGGCAGGATTGTATAGGCCCATGCCACCACCATGTGGTTATAGTTACTGAATATGTGCCCCAAAAAATGTGTAATAACTTTCTAATAATAATAATGTAACTAATTTACATTGATTTTTTTTTACCATACAGATTCATATATCTACGCACATCATGTTATATTTACTAATACCTTTCCATTTAATTAATCATCTTAATATCACAAGCCTAAAAAATCACATTGATAACTTCATTAATTGATGCTGATTTTTCAATTTGTGGTTTGTGCAACATCCTCCCCATTTACTACATGATGTACTTGTTGAGGTCAACATACCCCCATTTTTGAAAAATGGGGACCCTTGTGTCAAATTATGCAAATTTTTACCTTAAATTTGAAAATTCATCTGATTAGAGTGTCACTAACATGTTTGCACATTATTTTTATTTAAAGATCATCCATTGAAACACTTTAAATTCACTTAAAGTTACATATATCAATTTATAAAGACCATAGACATGTTTCAAATACCTTATGGGGTGTCAAGAGTACTTCAAGTAAATATGTAAGTGCATGGTATTTAGTTGGTACCTCATTGTGTCCATCTAGACATTCTGGTCTAATGGCAGAAAATTTGAAGTAGTTTACTGAAGTCATATTTTACATTTGTGGATGAGTCAGGGAAAATTGGTCATATGGATTTGTTCACCTTTGTTCCAATAATATATGTGTCAAATTTTATCTCATCCTTTAAAGTGCATCAAAATTTATTTAGATCCAAAGTTGGCCTCTTAGCCAAATTCTATTGTTTTCCTACAACCAATTTTGCAAGGTCCAAATTGAGCTGAGTAGACATCTTGAAGGTGATGTATCTTGAAAGTACTATAATTTTAGGAGAAATGGTCAAATGGGTTTTTTTATAGTCATAACTAGATTATATACACAAATTTTTATCTCATGTAATGAAGTGAAAAAGGAGATACAAATGTGTAAATTTTCCATCCAAAGCATTTTTAACTATGTTTTCTAGGTCTAAATTGAGTCGAGTAGACATATTGAAGGTGATATATCTCACAAGTGGTGAATTTTCAAGAGAAATTATCAAATGGGTTTATTCATTTTGTACCAATTACATATGCACCAAATTTTATCTCATTTTCCAAAGCACATCAAAGGTTATGGAGATCTAAAGTTGGCCTCTCAGCCAAATTCCACTAGTTTTCCCTACTTAGCCAATTTTGTAGGGTCCAAATTGAGCTAAGTAAAATTTTTGAAGGTGATATAACTCATAAAGTGTTTTATTTTTAGGATAAATGGTAAAATGGATTTTTTAATCTTTATACTTAGATCATATGCACCAATTTTTAGCTCACATGATAAATCAAGTTGAAAGTTATACTAACCCAAATTTGATCTCCAAAGCATTTTTTACTATGTTTTTTGGGTCCAAACAGAGCTAAGTGAGCATGTTAATGAGGCCATATCTTGAACATATGATAATTTCAAGAGAAATGATTAAAGAGTTTACTCATTTTGTCCATAGATCATATGTGTTACGTTCCATCTCACACAATGAAGTGAGATGGAATATATGCATCTTCAAAGTTGAATCTGTAGACTAAAATGACCAAATTTCCATAGTTATTTTTTACCCTAATAATTACAAGGACATCATACAAAATCACATGGACCAGTCAACTTATACATTGTATAAGTCTCCCTAAAAATCTCTCAAGACTAGTAGATTTAATGGGTTTTTTACTTTCAGTTTCAAGTCCATTTCATATAATTTTAGTGCCTCTATGACCTTTGAGTTTTAAGATATAAAATTTCAAATATGACTAAAAATAGAAGATGTTCGTATGGATGTCAAATTTGAGCCTAGGTAAAAATCCATATGAGCTTAAATTTTATGATCTATTGGACGTCAAATATGTTCTTACATACATCAAATGACATTTGCACGAACATAATTTTTGAGCTTTGAGAACTAGCTAATGGGTCCTAAATGGAGGGTCTTAGTAGTTCGGTGGCAAGGCTATGCAACCTGTAGGATTTTCATTAATGTAATAACTAAATGAAAACCAAGATTTCAATTAGTTTTAAATCTATATTTAATATATTTTTGAGATAAATTATGTAATATATATAACTGAAATCAAAGATATATTTTTGAGCTCAATATAGTTTTAAATTATGTTATATAACTGCTCAATACAGGTATAGTGTGGCTAGGCCAAAATCAAAGATATAAGGATTTTGTCCTCATAAGGAGGCCAAGTGGAAGGGTTATTTAAGGATTTTAGAAGCTTTTAAATAAGGGGGGAGTTCTTAGAACTAAAATTACTTTATAAACTAGGATCAACTAATATAATTAAAGAATTCTACAAAGATTTTCTAGTATTTACTTGTAATAAGTGTTATATGGTTTCTCTCTTAGTTGTCTAGTTTCACTTTCAGATTTGAATGGTTCCTATGGATTTTGGATGTGTATCTTGGATACAAATATATTATTTTTTTCTACTACTAGATTATTTGAAAGTTCTTAGGCTTATTTCATTTGTTGCACTTCTTTTGCATTTGAGCTAATGTTGTTTGCTTGTAGGAGTGAATCTTTAAAGTGAGTATGGTTCCTATTTGCAACATTTCTTACTTTCCTTTTAATATTGTCTAATGTATGTTGTGATTTAGGATTAAGATTATTTATTTCATATATTATTTGAATGCATGTTCAGATGATATGTGAACTTTGTCATAATGTCTGAAATAAGACCAACAACATCTTTCTTTCTGCCCTGCCCTTCCTTTTGCTTATTTTTTAAATTGGATCACCTTAGTTTAGCTTGTCATTATAAATATCCATCCTAAATTAATTTTTATTATATTTCTTGATCATAATTAATTTTTCAATGTATAGTTACTACATATTCCACATAGATCTGTTATTTGGCCATGATAGCTCCTAACCACCACTTAATATAAATATTGTGAAACAGTCACTTATTCTACCTCTATTCCACCAATAGGTAATAGTATTACCACAACCAACAACTCATACACTAAATTCTCTAAATTCTAAAATGAGAAGTGTTTCTTAACACTCTAGGCACTTGTGGTACACATTTAGGCATCAATAAGAGGAGCTTTATTGGGGCTAGAAGGAGGGCTCTCAATAAATCTTTGTGAATTCTTAGGATCTTTTCTAGTTTTGGTGTATTTTGATCAAAGATCACTCCATTATTTACATATTTGTGTTTCTTTTATCATAACTTTATAAAGGTTGGTGATCTTCACAATTTTAGACTGGTCTTTTGGCTTATTTAGACAAATATTTACATTCTTTGAATACATATGCTTAGTTTTGGTAAAAATAGCTTTAGATCTATGAATCCAACTAGTTTTAGGTTAGTAATAGCTACTTTGATCAAATATTCATAAATACTTTGGAATTTGAGTTTATTTGGACTTAAACATGTAAAAATCATTCATACTAGCATATTTGGACACTTCTTTGAGCTAACATAGTTAAAGAGTGTTGTCCTTTATTTTTATTTTTATTAATTTTTTGAAAAATTTACTTAATGTGAAAATATAATCATTATTCTTTGTAAATATTGATTTGACACATCATATTTCAAACAAGATTCAAAGTCCTTAAGTTGGAATTACAAAAGTGAGACCAATGTGAGCAAAAATTCTCAAGCTCCCAATCTACTTCATCAGTTCAAGATACACATGTATTGAAGGTATGGCTTGGCTAGGTGGTTCTTCGATCAATGTACTAGGTATAGTGCATGATCTTCCTCAAAATATTGAAAGATATCTACCCACTTTTAATCTTAATGTTGTCATAGCTAAAGAACATGTTAGAAGTTTCAAAGTTGCATTAAGATTATTAAATGTGACTCATGAAGATGTATCATGTAGACTATTTCATTTTGCTTTCAAAGATGCTTCATATGAATGGTTTCTCAATCTTCCTAAAGACTACATTACTAGTTGGAATGATTTTAACAATGTTTTCATTGATTAATTTGGAAAAATCATTAATCCCTATGTCCTATATCATCTATTTACCATAATTAAAAAAGATGTTAATGAGACCATCAGAGCCTTCAATGCTAGGTTCCAAAAGAGGTTCAATAGAACCATAGCCCCTTATAGACCCAATGAGGCTTTAGCCTTAGAAATTTATAAGGATGTCATATATCCCATGACCTCTATGTTCTTGAAAAGATCTCTCCTAATTATAAATACATTGGCTCAGGCCTATTCTAAATCCATAAACATCAATGACCAAATGGAACCTCAAGGACAAGTGGCATACTCTATCCCTAACACCAATCAAAATATATTTGTCTTGAATCAACCTCTAGTTTAGACCTAATTACCATTGAATCATCCATATCCTAGCCAAAGCTTAGGATTCTTGAATAGCATTTTTAATGGACTCCATCCACAAAATCATAGAACTTCAATGCCCATAGCTAGTAGGAATACTCTAACCCATGAGCCTGAGACCCCAAAGAATTCAAATGACTCAATACTAAAAATGGTTTAAAAATTGAGCACTGATTTTCTTCAGTTGTAGAAGCAAATGGGTAATAATGAGGAGAACTCTAGAATAAATTTCTCTTCTCAAGGCTTTAATAAACCTCTAGGTAGGTTTCATGATGAGTCATCTGATGACATATAGATGAATTTTTGTGGTATAGATTTGTCTGATCATTGAAATGTTTTGGAGACATATCAATATGAAAGAGACACATATGGAGTTGTGCCTACCTAAGTCAATATTTTAGGTACATCTAACTCTTCATAGACATCTCAATATTTCATGGTAAAAACCTTTGGTTACCTATTTTAGTTTGAGGATGAAGATGAAGATGAGCCACTTGAAGAAGTTGCATCTGAGATGACTTATATTCCTAAAGATGTGAAAGAGATTTCAATTCAAGACCAACAAAACATCATCATTGAGACACCTAAAAATGAATAAGAAGAGTTGTTAGAGGTTTCCTAAGGATTTGTAATGGTGGATATAGATCAAGTACAATATAATACTTATTTAGAGGGTAGCTAGGAAGATAACCCTTATAGATTCATTGTTGAAATGGAGAATACTCCTGAAGAAGATAATCATTAGAAACAATCATACCATGATTTATTGAATAAAATCAAGGATCTTGAGATGGTGGATGATGTGATAGAACAACATATTGATGATCCATCTAAGGATTACACCAATGGTCTATAAATTCAAGAATACTATACCATTTTGGAGATCCCAAGGAAAGATGAGTTAGAACTTGGTTGGATAGAGGATATGCCTTTCCTCATCAAATACAAAGATGAAACATGTATAATAGATCAAAAATTATCATATGACTTCATTAAAAATATAGAGGTATGGGACCAACATTTTTTTGATGAAAAGATTCTATATGAACATTATTTAGTTGATCAGGATGAAGAAACCTTTTGGGATAAATTAGAATATTTTTGTGCAAAGATTGGTAGTCCACTTCCACCTTAGAAAGAACCCAATGAAGATGTCAATCTTAGGATGCAAGACAATTTACCATTATTGAGTGAAGATGATCTAAACTAATACTTATCTATGGATGAAGTATAAATGGCACTCCTACTACAAATTAGAAGGATTTATGAGGAAAATTATTAGATTTTAGACTCATATTTTTTATTCATATACTTGATAATGGATATGGGAGCCCAAGTCACACCATCCATAAGATTGAGGCATCCAAAATCCACTATCTATAGGAAAATTCCATAAAAAAAAACTCAAGTTTTAATTTTCTGTAGTAGACTAAATAATTTTCCATTTGATCTTAGAGGTAAGTATTTTATGAAGTTAGTAAAGGCTTAGATTAGTTTCTTTCCTATTCTTTATTTCTTATTTTTTCCTTCTTGTCCCTTGTTTTTATATAACACTTGTACATATTTGTTTGCCTTTTGTTTTTTAGTCCTTGATTCTAAATAAGTCTTTTTAGACAACCCTCAGCTCAAGTTTCATCTAACTATTTAAGAGATTCATAGTTTATAAATGAAGATATGACTTCTCAACATTGCTTGATCATGGATTGTTAAAATATGAGCTTGATGTTTTAGTTCAGAGAAGCTAGAAAAGATTGATGGATAAGTTAATTATTCTTTGAGAGTTTAAACATTATTCTAATTTAATATTGGTTTTAATAAATATTTCAAATGTAGGATGAAATATTAGACTATTAGGATACAATCATGCTTGCACTTAAAAAACATTAATTACTTGGGATAATGTTTATAGCTAAAAATGATTGTCTAAATATTAAACACACAACCAAATCCCTAAAACTAGATAACCTAGTTCCCAATCTTTGCTATAAATCCAAAAATGATCTAAAAAATACAAAAAAAAAGCTTTGTGCAAAATTAAAATGTTTCTAAGAAAAGGTGATTCTTGTAATCCCCACCGGGGCTATGGACACCTAACTGGTAGTGAAGCAAGGTCATGAGTGGAACCAAAGGCATATTTTTCAAGGCTATGGTCACTTGGATGGTAGTGGATCAATTACAAATCCTTCCCTAAGCAAATCATGGTTCTTAATGAGTATCCAAACATGTTAAAAGTTAATGTTAATGATTGAAGTCATGAACTTGGAAGTTTTTTTCTAAATCCTTTGGAAATCAATAAGTGCAATTAAATCAAACACACAACATGATTGGGTCTTGATGTTTTATCCTAATTCTACATGTGTAATATTTGTTCTAACCATGAATTGATCTTAATAATGGTGCCTAATCAAATAGAATAAGTAGCTTAGTTATTTGTCTAAACTAGAGTCTCTAAATTCTAACATATTTCTATGTTTCCCTTAGAATTAACCATTTTTTGCAGTCAACATACCCCAATTTCTAAAAAATGGGGACCCTTATGTCAAATTGTGCAATTTTTTACCTTGAAATTGAAAATTCACTTGATTAGAGTGTCACTAGCATGTTTGCACATTATTTTTATTTGAAGATCATCCATTGAAATACTTTAAGTTCACTTAAAGTGTCATTTATCAATTTATAGGGACCATGTATATGTTGTAGAGACCCTATGGGGTGCCAAAAGTTATTGGAGTAAGTATGGAAGTGCATGGTATTCATATGGTACCTCATTATGTTCATTAAGACATTTTGGTCTAATGGCAAAAAATCTGAATAGGTAGTTTGTTGAAGTCATATTTCACATGTGTGGATGAGTCAAGGAAAATTGATCATATGGATTTGTTCACCTTTGTGCCAATAATATATGTGCCAAATTTTATCTCATCCACTAAATTTCATCAAAATTTATGGAGATCCAAAGTTGGCCTCTCAACCAAATTTTGCTATTTTTACATAGCCAATTTTTTAGGGTCCAAATTGAGCCAAGTAGACATCTTGAAGGTGATATATCTTGAAAGTGGTACAATTTCAAGAGAAATAGTAAAATAATTTTTTTTATCTTCATACATAGATCATATACATTGATTTTTAGCTCATGCAATGAAGTGCATAAGGAGATATAAACGTGCAAAGTTTCCCTCCAAAGCATTTTTTACTATGTTTTCTAGGTCCAAATTAATCCGAGTAGACATCTTAAAGGTGATTTAACTCACAATTTTTGTAGTTTCAAGAAAAATGATCAAATAGGTTTGTTTATTTTTGTACCAAGAATATATGCACCAAATTTCATCTCATCTACTAAAGCACATCACAAGTTATGGAGATCCAAAGTTAACCTCTCAGCCAAATTTTACTATTTTTCCATTCTTAGCAAATTTTTTAGGGTCCAAATTGAACCAAGTAGACATCTTGAAGGTGATATATCTCACAAGTGATATATTTTTAAGATAAATAGTCAAATGGGTTTTTTCATCTTCATACATATATCATATGTACTGATTTTCAGCTCACTTGATGAAACAAGTCAAAAGTTATGTCAACCCAAAGTTGATCTCCAAAGCATTTTTGACTGTGTTTTATGGGTCCAAATAGAGTCAAGTGGGCATGTTGGAAAGGCCATATATTGAATATGTGATAGTTTCAAAGGAAATGAACAAATGATTTTGTTCATTTTAGTCCATAGATCATATGTGCCAGGTTGAAAATCATGCGATGAAGTGAGATGGAAGATATGCATATTCAAAGTTGGTTCCATAGACTAAAATGATAAAATTTCCATAGTCATTTTTGACCCTGACAAGTATGAGGATGTCATGAAAAATCACATGGACCAATCAAATTCTACATTTTATAAGTCTACCTAAAAATCTCTCAGGACCAGAAGATTTAATGGGTTTGTTCCTTTCAGTACCAAGTCCATTTTATGTAATTCTAGGGCCTCCATGACCTTTGAGTTTCAAGATATAAAATTGTAAAGTTGGCCAAAAATAGAAGACATTCACACATAAGTCAAATTTTAGCCCAATAAAAAATCCATATGAGCTTAAATTTGATGGTCTATGGGACATAATATACGTTCTCATGGACGTCAAATGATGTTTACATGAACATCATTTTTGAGCTCTAAGAACTAGTTGATGGCTTTTAAATGGAGGGTCCTAGCAATTTAGTAGCAAGGATATGCAACCTATAATATTTTCAATAATGAAATAACTAAATAAAAACCAATATTTCAATTGGTTTTCAATCTATATTTAATATATGTCTAAGTTGAAGTAGGTATATATATATATAACCGCTCAATACAAGTACAATGTGGTTAGGATAGAATCAAAGATATGAGGATTTTTTCCTCATAAGGAGGCCAAGTGGAAGGATTATTTAAGGATTTTAGTATCTTTTAAAGAAGGGGGGATTTCTTAGAACCAAAATTACTTTGTAAACTAGGAGCAATTAATAAAAGCAAGGAATTATACAAATATTATCTAGTATTTACTTGTAGGAAGTGTTATATGGTTTCTCTCTCAATTTTCTATTTTCACTTTCAGATTTGAATGGTTCCTATAGATTTTAGATGTGTATATCATATGCAGAGCTACTAATTTGTGCCACTGCTAGATTATTTTAAAGAGTTTAAGCTTATTTCATTTGTTAAACTTCTTTTGCATTTGGGATAATGTTGTTTACTTGTAGGAGTGAATCTTTAAAGTGAGTTTGGTTCCTATTTTCATCATTTCATACCTTCCTTTGAAGCTTACCTGATGTATGTTGTGATTTGGGCTTAATTTTGTTCATTTCATACATTGGTTGAATGTATGTTTAGATGATATGTGAACTTTGTCATAATGTCTAAAATAAGACCAATAACATCTTTCTTTCTACCCTACCCTTCTTTTTTCTTCTCTTTAACTTGGATCACCTTAGTTTAACTTGTAATTGTAAATATCCATCCTAAATTAATTTTTAATTTAATTCTTGATCATAATCATTATTCTTTGTATAGTTACTACATATTCCACATACATCTATTATTTAGACACAGTGGCTCCCAACCACCACTTAATATAAATATTGTGAAATTATCACTTATTTTGCCTCTATTCCACCAATAGGTAACAATATTATTTAACCAAAAACTCTTACACTAAATTATCTAAATTCTAAAATGAGAAGTGTTTCTTAACACTCTGGACACATGTGGTACACATTTAGGCATCAACAGTGCTTCACATCAGCTAAACCATGTATGTTGAGACTTTATAAGCCTTTTTATTCTGAACATTCCTAATTTTACAAGTAAATATATAAAACCACTACCTCATGCATCATTGATCTTGATGTAACTCTACTAGAATTGTCAAAACTAGATCTTTACTTGATTTTCCTCCACCTTGTACCCCATTCATTCACATATTATTTTAAAATGTGTGCATGTCTTTCACCCTTTGATATATCCATAAAAATAAATATATTACCATACTTGTAAAAAATTTGGGGCGACATCACCCCACATTAGTTCTATTTTCTATCCCTATATAATCCTTTAATATCTTACCATTATTGTAAAAAATTAGCCCATCCCTTCGAATCTCTTATTTGAAAATGATCCATCTAGTTAGCATGACTTGTATTACTTCCACCTTGGTTAAAATTTATAAGGATAATGTTTTAAGCATAAATAGTTGGTCCTTAATTTCTCATGCCTTTATTTTGGTTGATTTTATCTCTAAATTTAAACCTTCACATACTTCTTGCATAGTAGTATCTTCATCCATTACTTATTAGAGAACTTTAAAACTCTTTTCTAACTCTTAATGCTTCTCATTGATCTACTATCCTAGTTCATTTATGTCCTTGAGAATTTGGCTCTAAAATACATGAAAGACATTTTTATTTTTAGTCTAAAATTCTTTTGCCTCTACTTCTTTTTATTTCAAATAATCATTTAATATGCATGCATTTATGATTGTCTTTTGGCATGCAAAATGTTGAATTACCTAGTCCATCAGGTCTACTTTATCTTGGAGCTCAGTCAATGATTTCTCATATATTTTTATTGCTAATAAAATTCCATTTTATCCCTCTCCTTTTCATTTTTCCTTCTTCTTTTATGTTTTTGTTCTTACCCTTCTTCTTTAGCAATCAGTCAACCATTACAACTAACTAGTTAATCTCCTTAACTTCATGTATGTTGACCACATACATTAGTCTTTGTTCTTCTTGGAGGATTATTGTGTAAATTTTTAAAAAATTTAGCTCCATTATTTTTATATTTTTCTCCACACCTATGTACTTATTTTCAGCCTCTCTAATTTTTTTCTTATATCTCATAGTTGAGTTATTTAAAACATTTTGGTGTGATACTTCTACACCCATCGTTGCACACTATGATTATACTTTCATCATTTTGTGTTCAGTTTATATGCACAATTTCCCATAACTAATACATGGTTTATGGTTTATTTGACTACACATAATTATTTGGTGCTGCACATGATGGCTCATCAAGTTGTGTGTCATGAATGAATGCATAGATACCTAGATTTAGTACGCTCCTTTTTTCATAATACATTTTAGTAACTTTGTATAAATAGATATCAAACTATGAACTAAGTAATTAGTAGTGAATTTTTATTGATCTTTTGATTGTCTTATTGATCTTGTTTGGTTTTGTTACCCCCTTATGCCATCATAAACAACTTCACACAACATATTATAGATATCTCTATCCATACTTGTCACCCTTGGAATCTATTAAACTTAAGGTTAATTCTAATGTTTAAATTTAGTATTGATTATTGGTACCAACCATAAATATAAAAACTAACACAAGTCACCTTTTAATTTATTTCATGCACATTTCATCTTATGACCATTTTTTGGGCACATCTCAACATCTTTTGTTATCTTTTCCATGCTACTAGGACTTTAATTCAAAGTTATAGACTCGTATATATACAAATCTATGACAAGGCATTTAGGGATAAGCATAATACATTCTCAAGTTCTAGATAAGATTACTATTTTCACCTACATAACTATCAAACCTAAATTTTAATTTTACAAAGGTAAATTCATATATGCATGTGTGTACCAAGGAAAAAATAGGAGAAAGAGCATCTAGGCTTACATATAAAATTACACACACACATTAATGGGATAACTAAATTCAAGGTTGATCCCTCTTCAAATTATTGTAAATGTAGTGCAACACTTGATCTCGGGGATTACCCAAGGTCAATTTAACATAATTATTTAATTTTACAAACCCTCATTTGATATTTGATTGATTATGCATAACTAGGGTTTGAAAATACATATGCTCCCATAAAATATATATAAAGAGATAAAGGAAAAAACATGCATAAAAGATAGAGTAACCTCATCTAAAAATAATAATAATCTGCTATGCACAAGGTCAGTTTTGACCACACGATCAATATCAACTATCATTTCTAACTAAATCTATTATAGTCAATGAGAAGAAAATAGGTTGAGATAAATTAGATATATAATAATAATAATAATAAATTCATATGGTGTAAATCAAACATAATAAAGCTTCAAATCCACATGAAAAATAAGCTAAGAATTATCTTACCTATTTTTGGATATTTAATACTATATTTAGTATGATTATTTGTTTGTATTGCGCAAAAATGACTTGAGACATTATTTTAAACAATTTATTTATTAATTATATTAATATCATTCTTTAATATAAATTATGTTAAATCAATTAACTTTTATTGTGCATCTTCTCTAAGGTACTTTTCTCATACAATAAACTCCATAAAATAAATATTATTTTAGTATATTCTTTAGAAAAAATTTCATTATTATATTTTATTCCTCCCCTATGATTTCTTCATCTATACACATGTATTTTTTAATATACTTTGATGTTGAGAATATGTACTTTGAGTCATGTAAGTTTTCTAATTATTGTGTAACATCCTCAGTTCTTCTTGTCATGGTGCCTCAACATCATGTATCTCCCTATCTTTTCCATTGTCTATTTTTTCATCTACAAGTTTTATCATGCCATTCACATCATATACCTTTTCCTCCTCCTCCCCTAGGCCAAATTCCTTAAATCCATCCAATCCCAAATATTTATGTAGTGTATATATCTCTTATGTGATTTCCTTGTCACTTTTTAGCACACTTTATCCCCACCTATCATACCATCATCTATTACAATTTATTCAATAGAGGGACTATGAGAATCCAAATGTCGCCATAATAATGAGCTATGTCACTTAATAGATTATTCATTAGATCATATGACTTTAGTGTTGTTATGGTAAGGTTATCCTAATTGGGGGTATTAGATCAATGTTATCCTCAACTTTTGTTATCTCCTTGGATGGCATTACTACTACTCATATCCATGGTTGTGTAGGTTACTTTGGTGATGACTTTGTTATAGGTGTAGATGAACATCTAAAATTAGCGATAAACACATTATATTCTTCATCCTCATCATCCATCACATTTTTTAATGTCTTTCACTCAAATTAATTAGTTTCAATTTGTGTACCTACCTTTTTCATCATATGATCCAAACCTTGACTTTATTTTGTAGATTTTCTATAGGATTCTACAAGTGGTTAATTAGGATGCACAACTTTTTTCCTTTCAATGGTAGGGGTGTTCCTTCATTTGACTCCTTATCCACAATTAGATATACTATAGTATTCTTCTCTTTGAAATTCATGTGTACTTGCATTATATGTGTGATGTTCTTCCCCTTGAGTTTCATGGGTTTCATGGAATATGTAATGTTTCAAATTGGTTTGCCTTTATCCATGCCCATTGAATCAACAAGTGTAATATCAATTAATATTGATTTGTCACCAAATTCATTATATTCACTTAGCACCACCTTATTAAGGTATTTTTATAGGGCCTTTAGAAATAAAATATCTTCATCAATTTTATAAACATTTACCTTCTTTCATCATGTGTTAGATACTCTTTTGATTGTGATCTCAAAATAGTGTACAGAGAAACCATATGGAAACTTAAGCCATCCTAACATACTTCCACTCTCCCAATTGTATCTTTTTGAGGGATTGATGTTAGATGACTAAAAATTAGGTATATTTTTTATAGTCTTCTAACTTCCCACATAAAATGTGCCACTAATTTATAAAATTAGCCATCATGTTATCATGCTATTTATTTATAAAATTTAATGTCTAAGTGGTGTTATTACAGACCCTTAGTAAATTTTAGGTAATTAAATAATAATGATTTATTATTTATTAACATAGGTTTAAAAACCTCATGTAAATAAATAATAAAACATATTTGTTTATTATTTAGTTTTTTTTTAGATGTTCACGAGAAAGGTTGGACCTGTTGGTTACAATGGTCACCTTCCTTCATTTCCATTTTAAACAATGTTTTTACCCCTATTATTATTAACTAGATACATTCAATGAATATTGATGATTAATACAATTACATTTGTATGTGTAAAAATCATTGTGAATGATTATTCAAAAGAAGAGAGTCGAAGAAGATTGTATTAGGTAAATAAGTTTCTCATATATGAATATATCAGTTTGTGGATTTTTTACCTCTCAAGAGGTTTTCCCATGTTATATCATTATGTTCATTGATATAGTTATGCTATTATATTATTAATTCATATAGATCTATGTATTCCATATTATTTTATATATTTCTTTCATCCTTTCATGGAAACATAGCCTATGGTGGGTTAAGTATTGGCAAGTGTGATTAGAGTTGTATTGGAGTACCTATGGAGGCCTAGATCTTGGGAAAGTAGTGTTTTGACCAAATTTAAGGAAAATTACTTTATTTTCAGCCATGAACACTATTATTATGTCCTATAGTATGGCGCTATGTGGTATATCAAAGTATACAAGTCGCAAACAATTATTTCAATGGTTGGTTGAACATTTAGACCTTTAATATAACATCCTAGATCCTTTTTCAAAGCAACCAGAGGATAATTCAAAAATTTATTGCAGCCTCAAAGATTCATGTGGCACACTTTTATAAATCACATGCCTAAATAAATTCATCAAAAATTATTAAACATATTTTTGGTGTTGGTTTTTGGTCCTTGAAAATTATTTTATCAATTAATTTGCCTAACAAAACTCTTACATCCCTCTGAAGCATTGCCTTATTTTTTCAAACCCCCTAAGGCACCATATTGTGGCCTGGTGGATTGAAAAATCTGAATTCAAAGTCAAAAAATTTATTTTGAGGGTCTAATCTACTTTGTTGTGTAGGTTACTTTGGTGATGACTTTGTTAGAGTGTAGATGGACATCTCAAATTAGTGATAAACACATTATATTCTTCATCCTCATCATCCATCACATTTTTTAATTTATTTCACTTAAATTAATTAGTTTCAATTTGTTTGCCTACCTTTGTCATCATATGATCCAAACCTTGACTTTATTTTGTAGCTTTTTTATAAGATTCTATAAGTGGTTAATTAGGATGCACAACTTTTTTCCTTTCAATGGTAGGGGTGTTCCTTCATTTGAATCCTTATCCAAAATTAGATTTAATATAGGATTCTTCTCTTTAAAATCCATGTGTACTTTTATTATATTTGTGATGTGTTTCCCCTTATGTTTCATGGGCTTTAGGGCATATGTAATGTTTTAAATTGGTTTGCCTTTATCCATGCCCATTGAATCAACAGGTGTAATATTGATTAATGTTGATTTGTCACCAGACTCATTATATTTACTTAGCACCACCTTATTAAGGTATTTTTATAGGTCCTTGAGCAATAAAATATATTCATCAATTTTATCAACATTTACCTTCTTTCATCGCGTGTTAGATACTCTTTTGATTGCGATCTCAAAATAGTGTGCAGAGAAACCATATGGAAACTTAAGCCATCCTAACATACTTCCACTCTCCCAATTGTATCTTTTTGAGGGATTGATGTCATATGACTAAAAATTAGGCATATTTTTTATAGTCTTCTAGCTTCCCACATAGAATGTGCCACTCATTTATAAAATTATCCATCATGTTATCATGCTATTTATTTAGAAAATTTAATGTCTAAGTGGTGTTATTATAGACCCTTAGTACATTTTAGGCAATTAAATAATAATGATTTATTATTTATTAACACAGGTTTAAAAACCTCATGTAAATAAATAATAAAACATATTTGTTTATTAATTAGTGTTTTTTTTAAATGTTCATGAAAAAGGTTGGACGTATTGGTTACAATGGTCACCTTCCTTCATTCCCATTTTAAACAGTGTTTTTACCCCTATTATTATTAACTAGATACATTCAGTGAATCTTGGTGATTGAGACAATTAAATTTATATGTGTAAAATTCATTGTTAATTATTATTGAGAAGAAGAGAGTTGAAGAAGATTGTATTGGGTAAATAAGTTTCTCATGTATGAATATATCAGTTTGTGGATTTTTTACCTCTTAAGAGGTTTTCCCATGTTATATCATTATGTTCATTGATCTAGTTATGTTATGTTATTATTCACTCATCTAGATCTATGTCTTGCCTATTATTTTATATATTTATTTCATCATTTCATGCAAACATAGCCTATGATAGGATAAGTATTAGCAAGTGTGATTAGAGTTGTATTGGAGTACCTATGGAGGCCTAGATCCTGGGAAAGTAGTGTTTTGACCAAATTTAAGTAAAATTAATTTATTTTCAGCCATGAACACTATTATTATGTCCTATGGTATGGCCTTCTGTGGTATATGAAAGTCTACAAGTCTCAAATAATTCTTTCAATGCTTGGTTGAACATTTAAACCTCTAATATAACATCCTAGATCCTTTTTCAGAGCAACCAGAGGATAACTCAAACATTTATTTCAGACTCCAAACTTCGTGTGGCACACTTTTATAAATCACATGCCTAAATAAATTCACCAAAAATTATTAAACATATTTTTGGTGTTGGTTTTTGGTCCTTGAAAATTATTTTATCAATTATTTTGCCTGACAAAACTCTTACAGCCCTCTGAAGCATTTGAGGTTTCATTTTATTTTTTAAAACCCCCTAAGGTACCATGGTGTGGCTTTGTGGATTTTAAAATCTGAATTCAAATTCAAAAAATTTATTTTGAGGGTCTAATCTACTTTGTGGCAAGATTTCAAGAAGATTTACGAATTTTCATGGTCTTTGGTGGATTATACAATTTGATGTGTATCTCTAAACTTCCACCTAAGCATCATATTTATTCCTAGAACATTCTACAGGTATCTAATATTTTTTGGTTAAGTATTTAATAAATAACCTATTTATTTATTCTATATTTTTCACTTAGACACAGTGCTTCACACCATCTTTGGCTAAGTTTTTTGACCCAAAAAGTTAAAAAGTAATATATGTTTCACCTTTTTTAGATTACATGCACCATATATATTTATTTATATATATTTTTATTAAAAATAATATTAAATAAAGGTATAAATATCAATTAGTACATCTATAATTCCATTTATTCTCCTAGAAAGGTTGGTGATTCTTATTTTTCTAAAAGTGTGCAAGTTGGGTGGTCTAGTGTTCAAAACCCCCTAAACATTTTTTTTTTGATCAAATTTTTGACTTAGTTAAATTTATTTTTAAAATTAATTAATTATAAAATAGTTTTGGTTTGTGTGTGAAGTAACTCACGTGCAAAACCCTAGACTTATTTCAGCATTATTTTGACATTTAACCTAGTGAGTTTTTTATTGAGCATGATCATGTGACTATTTAATTTTTATGTTTTGGAACATTCAAAATGCATTGGTGTAGTATTTATAATGACACTTATCACTCTCAATCATGTTTTTTAGAATAATATAAACTATAAATCTAACCGTAATTCTGCTAATGGTAAAAATAGGTATAAGAAATATGGTAATAAGAATCATAAAGGTAAGTTTTATTGAAATTATAATATATATGGTGAATTTAATCATAGAATAAAAAAATTATTATAGATGGAATTAACAATAAAACCTATAAAATAACAAAGGGAAAAAATCTAATCAAAACCATCAAAATATCCAAAATTAGAACAATAATCAAGAATAAAATTCTAATGTTATTATTTTATATGCTTCCTTGTTTTTTTCTAAAGAGATAATAGATTTTAGATAGTGGTGTATTTCACAATATGAATTTCTTATCTCATATTTTATATGATATTATATATATTTATAAAATTATTTATTTAGGAGATAATTCATTTTTAGAAGTAACTAATCAAGGAAAGAAAATTTTTGAAAATGTTTTTATTAATGATGTTTTCTATGTACCCAAACTTAATAAAAATTTATTATCTTGTTCTTGTTGATGTTGAAGGATTAGCATCATGCTCCCACTTCTAACCCAACTTATTTTATTATTTAAGACATAATTTTTTTGGTGGAGGCCGACAGGGAGATTGAAGAGATGCGTCTCTTTCCTCTCACTTGTATATATATAGTGATTTCTCATTGTTCAAGAGATTCAATAAGAAGTATAATTCACAAGGTAGAGTAGACTTGTAAGGAGCAGATCAAGTTATTTCAAGAGAAAATCAGATTTATCAAGTGTGATCTTATTCATTGTGCTTCAAGAAGTGAAGCCATACCTATAGGCCTTGGATTTGGCCATTGTAAAGAAGATTATTGTTCTTATCATTCAATATATAAGATATATATTGTTGCTAGTTTTTTCCCTTCAAGTTGGAGGGTTTTTTCAGGGTATATTTTTATGTTCATTATTCATTGTGTTGTATTTTCTAAATGTTTCAATTCTGATCATAAAAACTAACATGGTATCAGAGTGGGTTTAAAGAAGATCATGATCATATTTGTCATTGCAGCAAAAATTCATATTTGTTAAACCATCTATTAGGGTCTCTACTTGATGTTGCAGGGGGAAAATGCATCGATGGTGTGTGGATGAAGAATTCCAACTTCAAAATTGCTCAATTAATTGGAGTTAAACATGAGAGCCTCTATAGGCTAATCACTTGTCCACTTCAGGCATTAGTACATGATTCTTCAAGCTTGTGTGATCTTTGGCATCGAAGGTTGGCTCATCTACACTTTCAAGCTCTACCTATCATGGAGAAGATGGTCATAGGTCTTCCAAAATTCAACCAGGAGCATGTAGGTACCTAAAAAGGTTGTGCCATTGAATCTAAAGAAGCACTTGAGAGGTTCAAAGAGTTTAAATCTTAGGTAGAGAACTTATCTAGGAAGAGAATCAAAATTCCACCAGGAGCATGTAGGTACCTAAAAAGGTTGTGCCATTGAATCTAAAGAAGCACTTGAGAGGTTCAAAGAGTTTAAATCTTAGGTAGAGAACTTATCTAGGAAGAGAATCAAAGTTTTGAGATTTGACAATGGAGGGGAGTACACCTCTAAATAATTTTGTAACTTTTGCATTGAAGTAGGGATTAAGAGGGAGTTATGTGTCCCTTACAATCCTCAACAAAATGGTGTTGCAGTAAGGCAAAATAGATCTATTATAGAAGCCACCAAAGCTTTGATAATGAGTTCTTCTCTGTGAGAGAAGTTCAAGATGAAATCCCTTGACAATGAGTTCTTCTCTGTGAGAGAAGTTAAAGGTGAAATCCCTTGATAACGAGTTCTTCTCTGTGAGAGAATTTCAAGGTGAAATCCCTTGACAATGAGTTCTTCTCTATGAGAGAGTTTTGAGGTGAAATCCCTTGATAATGAGTTCTTCTCTATGAGAGAAGTTCAAGGTGAAATCCCTTGATAACGAGTTCTTCTCTGTGAGAGAAGTTCTAGGTGAAATCCCTTCATAACGAGTTCTTCTCTATGAGAGAAGTTTGAGGTGAAATCCATTGATAATAAGTTCTTTTCTATGAGAGAAGTTCAAGGTGAAATCCCTTGATTCCACCCTCTAGGGGAACCATGGTGGATGTCATGTAAAGTGATGAACACTTGTACATACTATACATTTTTGTAGCCATTATGATTGACATCACGATGAGGTGATATGTCTTATGCAGCTAGAAGTATCCTCTCTAGCTAAGAGGGAGTGTTGATGTTGGAGGAGCAGCATCAGGCTCCCACTTCCAGCCCAACTTATTATTTTATTTAAGACAATTTTTTTGGTGGAGGCCGACAAGGAGATTGAAGAGATGCATCTCTTTCCTCTCACTTGTATATATATAGTGATCTCTCATTGTTCAATAGATTTAATAAGAAGTATAATTCACAAGGTAGAGTAGACTTCTAAGGAGCAAATCAAGTTATTTCAAGAGAAAATCAGATTTATCAAGTGTGATCTTATTCATTGTGCTTCAAGAAATGAATCCATACCTATAGGCCTTGGATTTGGCCATTGTAAAGTATATTGTTGTTCTTATAATTCAATATATAAGAGATATATTGTTGTTGGCTTTTTCCCTTCAAGTTGGAGGGTTTTTCTAGGGTATATTGTTGTGTTCATTGTTCATTGTGTTGCATTTTCTGAATGTTTCAATTCTAATCATAAAAACTAGCAGTTCTCAACTTATGAATGATAATTTCATTGTAAATTTTATTAAATATAATTAGTCTAATATAGATAAATCTAGTTCTCTAATTGATAAATTCATTCAAAAGAATGGTTTATACATTTATTTTACTTCTTCTGCATGTTGTCTTTCATCACATAGTAAGAATTAAAGTCAATTATGGAATGAAAGATTAGGACAATTAATTTTATAATTTTTCATGAGATGTGTTCTCATAATATTTTCTTTGTTCTTCCTTTTATCTCTTCTCATCTTGAAACTTGTGAAATATGCTTATGTGGTAAGCAACATACTAATCCCTTTCACAAGAATCATGATGAGAATTATTCACATCCTCATAATTAACTCATAATGATGTTGTAGAACATCTTAAATTTGTATATATTAATGGTTATTTATATGTCATTACTTTTATTGATGATCATATTAGGATTATTTGGTCATATTTCATTAAAAACAAATTTGAAGTGTTGTCTAAATTCAAAGAATTTAAAGTTATTGAAAATGATTTTAATTTTTATATTAAGAGATTAAGATATGATAATTTGGTGAATATGTTAATAAAGAGTTTGTTTATTTTTTCATTATTTGTGGTATTTAAAGCTAATTAGCAAATCCTTATTCCCCATACAAAAATTATATTGTTGAAAAGAAAAACTATCATTATATAAATGGCTAAAACAATATTGCATTCTACAAATGTTCCTAAGTTCTTATGGATTGAAGTGATGAATATTTTTGTGCATATTCTAAATATAATCCCTACTCAATCTTTACATCTTTATACCCCTTTAGAAATTTTATCTAATAAAAAACATAGTATGGCTCATCTTAGGATCTTTGGTTGCTTTACTTCCATATTTCCTAAAGGAAAAAGAAATAAACTTAATTTTATCTCATATTCTTGAATTTTTGTAGGTTATGGAGGTAAAATTAAAGGATTAAGAGTGTATGATCTATCTAAAATACAAATCATTGAGAATAATAATGTTCTTATTCTATAAAAAAATTGTGATCCCTCTATAAAACCTCCTCAATGTTATTTTTTTTATGAACATGGATCTCATGTTTATCATTATGAATAAATAGATTCACTAGATGAATTTGATCCATATTTGGATAAATTAGAGTTGAATTAACCCCCTTAATTTCATGTTTAATATAAAATACCTAAATGGGCAAAATCCATAATGCAGTCTTCTAATCTTGATAATATTAATAAATGAACTAGAATTCAACATTCTTAACATGATTTAATGACTATGTATGAATGTGAACCTCAATATTTTGAGGAATATGTTCAATATGATAGATGTAAACTATTATGCATGCTGAGTATAATACCTTAATTAAAAATTAGACTTGGGATCTTATACCACCTCCATATAAAAGGAATATTATTGGTTGTAGGGGGCTTTATAAAATTAAATATAATTCAATTGGTAAAATTGGAAAGTTTAAATAAATATTAGTTTCTCATGGATTTACTCGATAACCTGGGATTAACTATGTTGAAACCTTTACTCTTATATCAAAAATATGTATTACTAGATTACTCTTTTTTTTTGTAGCTCAAAATGGTTGGATTATACACCAAATGAATATTAAAAATACATTTCTAAATGGTGATTTAGAAGAGTAAATATATATGAATCATCCAAAAGTTTTTGTTGAATAACAAATAACATTATGTTTTTAAGTTAAATAAATATATGTATGGTTTAAAACAAGCTCCTCTAACTTGGTATTCTAAAATCACTAGTTATTTTAAAGAACTTGGTTTCTCTAATTATTATTATGATAATTGCCTCTTAGTAAAATTTAAAAATGGTCATTTTATTTAAATTGTATTATATATTGATTATCTTATTATTATCGGTGATCTAATTAGTTTAATTCTTAAATATAAAGATAAACTAAGTTAAATGTTTTAAATTATTGATTTAGGCATTATTCATCATTTTTTAGGAATGGTTATATTTCAAGATTAAAATTCAATTGTTATATCACTATCTCAGTATGCACATAATATTCTTGTTAAGTTTTGTGTGCTTGATTTTAATCCTACATATAATCCTATTGAAGTTGGTGTTAATCTAGATCTAAAACCTGCATGTCACAAATCTAATCCAACACTTTATAGATGACTTTCTTGTAATTTGATTTACCTAACCATTACTAATCCAGATATTTCATATGTTGCAGGTGTTTCTTCCATATTTATATAGGATCCATGTTTAGATGATTGTAAATTAGATAAACATATACTTTGTTATATCAAAAGATTTTTAAAGTTTGGGTTATTTTATTATTATATTTATAATGTTAAATTATATGTTTATTATGATGCTAATCATGCTAGTGATATTATAGATCATAAATATACTTCTATATATGTGTTCAAGTTTGGTGTAGGTGTTATCACTTGGAGTAGAAAAAATAACCTACTATTTCTATCTTTTCTACAAATTTGGAGTATATAAGTATTATGGAAGCTACTAAATAATCCATGTGACTACAAAGGTTATTAGGAGAACCTCATTTGGATGTTTTTCATAGTACCACCCTTCATTGTGATAACCAAAGTTGTATAGCTCCAATAAAAAATCCAATGTAGCACAAACAAACTAAACATATTAAGTTCATGTGTATTTTATTCAAGAAAAAGTCCTCAATAGTGATATTGATCTTCAATTTTATCCTATGGATGAGCAAGTGGCATATATCTTCACAAAATCACTTGGTGTTACCAAGTTTTGTTAGTTTCACATAATGTTGGATCTCTCAGAATTTCCATTGAGTGGGAGAGTGTATGACATTGTCACTTCTTAAGGGCCATGTGTTTCTTCTTCTATATTATTCTTCTCATTTTAAAACATTGTAATAAATCATTGTATGTGATTTTTGTAAACTTCATAAAATTTTGAGTTGACAATGTGCCCAATACATAAAAGCATACTTTTTTATGGACGTCATTATGTTATAAAAGGATCCAAATATTCATGGTTGATTATTCATGATAAACTATAAGATGTAGTCTCATGATCATGTTAGCCTACACTTACTTTAAAAAGTAGTTTATGGATTATAATTCATTTTATTTTAAAAGGTGATGTTTGGCATGATGAAGGTTTTTAAATCCTTCAATTTATACATAGTATAATTCCTTTAATAAGGTGACTATGGCATTTATCCCCACTTTTAATTAAGGGGGAGTGTTATAAAATTTAATGTCTAAGTGGTGTTATTATATACCCTTGGTACATTTTAGGTAATTAAATAATGATGATTTATTATTTATTGACATGGGTTGAAAAACCTCATGTAAATAAATAATAAAACATATTTGTTTATTATTTACCATCTGTTTAAAATGTTCACAAGAAAGGTTGGACCTATTGGTTATAATGGTCACCTTCCCTCATTTCCATTATAAATAGTTATTTACCCCATTATTATTAACTCGATACACTCATTGAATCTTGGTGATTGAGACAATTACATTTATGTGTGGAAAATTAATTGTGAATGATTATTAAGAAGAAGAGATTTAAATAAGATTGTATTGGTCAAATAAGTTTCTCATATATGAATATATCCATTTGTGGGTTTTTTACCTCTCAAGAGGTTTTTGCACATTAAATCATTGTGTTCATTGATCTAGTTATGTTTCACTATTATTCACTCATTTAGATCCATGTATTGCATATTATTTTATATATTTCATGAATTCTTTCTATTTATCCATATTAATCTTGTATGATCTATTATATGGGACATGGCATATATAATTTCTATACTTTTTCATTGTTAATGAATCCCATAATATGTGGAGCCACATAGTCTCTTTGTACCCATTTGTAATGTCAATTTAACTTAGTACTAACAAAACTAAAATCATGTCCCACCAAAATGAATTAATTATTTTTTGAACTCTTTTTATGTTCTTAATAATGTCACCATAAATGATTTTTTTAATGTTAAATTATATGTTTTTAATACCCATCTTGAGTGAAATATAAAGGTATTACTTTTTGATGTTATCGTATTAACCAAGTAAACACAACTTGGTATTCCTAGGAATCTTGCCATGTATGTTACCATATCATATAATTTCTCAATGATAAAGTGAATTTTTCCTTCTTGTACTTTAACATCTTGAATTTTTCCAACATGGGCTTGATTTCCTTACTATTGAAATGCAATGAAGTATGTTCACTCATGTGCATCAGAGATATCTTCATATAATGCCTCAAAAAGTAAAATCTACTCTCATGGATGCACAAGAGGAGGAATTTAAATAATTTCTCAAGATATCTAAAATAAGGTAACTCAAAAAATTATAATAATATAGTCTTATCCAAAATAACTTTTACTTTTGCATTAAAAGTTATCATCCTATCTACACCTACCTTCTCACTCTCTACTATGTAGTATTTCTTCAAGTATGACTCATTTTTTAATTCTCAATGGTTATAGTCATCTATTTTACATTGATCCACATTAGATGCCCATGGTTCACTTTTCAAACAAGATTTATGAAAGTGCATTTATACTATTTATGTCAGTGCCTTTCACTCTTTCCTTATAATTTCTCTTTAACTACCTCTTCAGTAAAAATTGATTCACTTTATTTCAAATCTTTAATTTATGAATGCTTCTTATTTGTCAACATCATTTGTGACATGTTTACTTTTCAATGACATTCTAGGCCTATTTACTCTTTGATGGACTCTTGGTACATAAATTATCTTCTAACCCTCAATTTTTAATTTAGATTTAAGTTTTACCAACCTTTAATAGTAGATTTTATCTTCTAAAAACTTAATATATTCAAATTTTACCTTTCATCACTTTTTTGGTTGAAATTACACTCAATTATTTCACATTCTTCTATTGAACCAATTTTTTCCCTCAAATTCAATTAAAATCTAAAATTTTAATTTGTTTTTTCTTTCCCTATAGTTTGAGTTTGATAATCACATGGATTTAATTTAAATACTCTAAAAATGACAAATGTTAAAAATGACATGTGAGGGAAAATTTAAACCACATGTCGATGTTGAATTTCACTAATGGTTCTTGTCATTTCATTTAATATGTTATCATTGAAATTTCCATACCTCTATCTTATCTCATGATAATTTCACCTCTATACATCTTCCCTTAAGTGTGATCTATGCCTTTACATTTTTATTATTTGATTAATCAAAATACATAACCCTCTTTTCCATGCCTCATTGCCCTTCAAACTTACATATTTAGATACTTGGAATATTTTTTGTGAGAATCTTCAAGCTACCTCTTTGATGGTATGAGCCTTTCTCCATCATAACCCAAACTAAATATGCATATGGTCCTCTAAATCATTAATATATTTACCATATCTTGTGTTAGTCAGTTTCCCATGCCTTTTTTAAGAGACCTCTTTTATTATTTATTTTCATTCATGTGTGTACAACCACTACATTTGAATTTTTTTGAAACAAATTTCATTATAAATAAAAATAATGAATGATTTGCATGATGTTTTAGGTAGAGTTAAGATAAGTTACCTACATAAATAAAGTTTTTAAATATAATATAACAAATATTATCTCTCATTATTATATCAAAAAAACAAATGGGTCATACATTAGAATGTATGATAATACCCTCCCACAACTTCGTACACATTTGCCATAAGGATCTCAAATAAATATCTCTTTAAACTCACCTAATTATATTTATAGGGTTTTTTCCACTTTATTTCTAACATATTAGTGTAACAAAACCTTTTCAAGAAACAAAAAACTACATCTAAACTATAAATCAAAATAATTGAGATTAAAACTTGGCATATGTCTTATTCTTGAGTAGCTTGTATACAATTAATGGATTGAACCTACTCCCATTGCAATGTTGAGGGATTATTCCACCATAAGGTGCATAATTTAAATGTGCTTATCTCTATAACATTATGGATAATTTAGGATCCCTTATAGTAGATATGAAGCTTCCATTGATGTTTCACATATTTATAATCATACAATAATATTGTAGATACTAAAATCTGATTTATATAGTACCTCAATATTTTTCACTTGTAAAATACCTATCATTGTTGTACATTTAATTTATAGAACTTCTCTTTGATAAAAGGCTCATGTTCACTATCTCTTTATGCCTAATTGACTATCTCTTAGTCTGACCCTTATTATTCTAATGGCCTAGAGCTTCATTGTTATACAAAATGCTCTAAACTTGATGTTTATTCTTCACTGTTATTTTTATAACTTTAAGCATTTTATTTTTATATGGACACTTGTATCCCAGGTGGACACATGTGTCCCATTTAAACACATGCATCAACACAACTATCTATGTTTTTACAAAGTGTTCAATGACCAAAATTCATCCAATTTGTAAAATAAATGTATCTAAAAGGTTGGCCTAAGTGATTTAATGTGAGATATTTCTAAAATGTATTGGTATATATACAATATCAACCCACACTCATACCTCACATAGTAATCACTTACAACTCACAAGGAAATACTCCAAGAAGCACTCAATCAATCATTTGAATGAGAAAATTTGTCATATTTGTCCCTAATTTTGTATCATTCATAGGAGTAGATTTTATACATGTCTAAAACATTTAAAGAGCAGCCAATGAGACATATTTTCCAAGTTATAAGCTAGGTCATTAAATGTAATTTCTTATCACACATTTCACCCTTGTAAACACACAATCCAACACATATGATAAAATTAAATCAATCTAAGGCCCTCTTTGGAGTAGTGGCAATGTGGTTAGTGTCTATTGATAGAGGGGTATTTAGGATTAACTTGACATCATGATCCTACTAGCCCATCTTTTCCATAGTTACTCCAAGGTTTAATATATAGGGTTTGATCATTTGAGAAAGAGTGATATCCTATGCACATGATCTAGAGACATCAAAATAAAGGTGATAGAAAACCAAAAAGGCTCCTATTGGTTGCAACTAGATCCAATCACTATTTTATATAGGATACCTATGCTATAATTAGATGCATTTATCAACATAACTATCTAGATTTGATGTAATAATTTGAGGCCATAAAAAGGATATTCCCAAAAACTAATGATTATTCCAAGATCATCATATAATCCACTTACAACTTGTTCATTTTTAGACCTACATGTGCATAATAAATCAACTAAGTATCATTATTTATAATTTATTGCAATATTTATCAATATTTATACTTTAATATTTTTATTAATATCAGTTGTATAAATTTAGAATATTTTTTGTCTAATTTTTCTATTAATTAGTCTACTATAGAGGTAGTTTATCACCCTTGTGCCCTAGACTACTCAATCTTCTTAACCCTAGATATCCCATATCTTTCAATTTAGTGTTAAACATTTGGTGAACCTAATCTTTGTATTTAATTATTATATAGGAATTGTGCATTTGATGTTTTTCCCCTTTTCCCCTAATCTTTATTTTCTTTACTTCCCTCATCATGTATGATATATATTATTTTGATGACTATGATTATGAAACTATCCAACTTTATATCAAGGAAGGAGTAAAAATTAATTACCTTTGTTTCTTCCAAACACACAAATATATCATATAAAATCTTTGAATGGTGGTAGATACCATCCATATAACCATATCTATGCCACAACCATCCTAAGAGCTGAGTTGAACAATCTTAATGAAGATAGAAAACCTTTTCCTTTACCTTATACAACTAAATTGGCTATATATGATCAAAATGTTCCTTCATTTGATTGTGATAAATTTCATCAAATCCATAAGGATGTCATGGTTTATTTAAAAACTAATCATAAGGGAGATGTTATTACAGGAAAATTGATTCAAAATCACATAATTCTAACATTTCCAAACAATATACCCCTCATTAAGGGTGATGATTCTTTTGTTCCTTAATTTTATATTAAATTTTTTTGAAAAGTAAATAAATACATCATGGAATATTTAACAAATAACATTAATGAAATATGAATAAGGGTTATTTAAAACCCTAAAGTGGAAAAATATTCTAATGTTCCAAATAACTCACTCTTACCAATATCAAAAGAGGTATCTAAACAAAAGGATCTTTATCTTCTAAAAGATTCATTCATGCCAAAATTTCCTCAATTACCAAAATAAGTACCTTTACTAAAGCTACCCCAATTTCTGATTGCTATATCATTACCAAAGGTTGATTAACCTTCAAGGGATATAATAATATCAAAAGTTATACACCCTCCAAATGATGTGTCAAAGGTTCCAAAATTCAAATATCCAATACCCTTACCAAATTATCCTAATTTTAGTGATTCTAAACTTTCACTTGTTATTCATGATGATGATAACACTAATATTCCTAATTTCAAAATATATCGATAATTGGAACCAATGATAATACCTTTGTCAAACACCACCATTTCTAGTGATAATCTCATGTCTATGATGAGTATTATTGGGGAGCTTAAAATACAATTATGTATACTTAAAATGCAAATGGAGTTCCATAATGTTAATTCCAACATTTCCTCATTCATCAATCACCCTTTTGCACAATACAAAGTTTAATTTCCTTATTGGTAAGGTTTTGAACTACCAAATTTACCTCTCTTTTATTATAATAAAAATCCCTTTGACCATATTATTAAATATTACATTATTTTGGTTAATGGGGTCAATATGTAAAAACCTTTCATATGAAAAAATACAAATGAGTCTCACAATTGGTTCTATATATTATCAAAGGATACCCTATACATGTTTTCACAATTGGAAAATGTATTATTTATATATTTCAATATCCAAAAGGTACCAAGACTTACATTAGAATATTTTCACAATTTTAAAAAACATGGTGGTGAGTCACTTCAATATTATGTTATTTGATTCAAAATCACATCATAAGAACTATAATTTAGGCCTTTGTATTTAGAATTACAATTAATCTTTAGTAGATGCCTTCTTTCCTAATTAAAATAATGAGCATCACATAAAAAATATGAATCATTTACCTATCTCTATTTTTATATTCATAAATAGGCTTCACTCATACTCAAGCATCCAAATGAACTTAACATCTATCCTTCTGAATACAAAAAAGAATCCACATAAATATGAATTACCCAGTTAACATTATGAGAAAATGTGTGGTATTCCTAACATTCATATGGGACATTTACTAATATTACTCAATATGGGACCGATCCAAGATACGCATCCTAAGAAAACTCCTCAAGTTGAACAAACTAAAAAGCATCCACATCAAAAATATTTCAAAATCACATTATTCTTTTGGCATAACCATGTGGATCATGTTGACCAATTTTGACCCCCAAGGTCAAAACGTCAACCCCTATAGGCAAAAAATTTATTTTAATGATTTGATATCCTTGTTAATAGTCCTTTACATGTTTTAATGGTCTTCAAATATCCTTTACAAGGTATTATTATCAAAGTTTAAGATTTATTTGGAGAAGTTAAGGTAATGTATTATTTTGGTCTTATAGTGATCTAGTTGTGTCATGGAGTGATGAAAATTTTATAAGTCATTTAATAGTTTATTAGGGCCCCTAAAAAATATTTTCATGACTTAACCAACTTGCATAAATATTTAATGCTTGTTTGGAAAGGTTAAGGTTTATTTGTGGGCTTTAAGGTAAAGTTTAATGAAGGAAAAAGAGTTTATTACTAACTCCAATTTGTTTCAAAGAAAAAAAATTATAAAAATACATAAAATACAATTTACAAGGACCTTGGATCATTTATACAAATTCTCTATATGTCAATATGTCAGATAGAAGTTACAATCTTGAATTTTAATGCAGTAGAGGAGAGTTTTGACACTTGTAAGGACTTCTTGAAATCAATTTCAAGTGAAAATAGTTTATCAATGTCCTTTCAGATTATAAAGGTCATAATCATACATGGAAGGAATTTTTAGGTCTCAAAATTATAGAAAACTCCTCCCTTCGATCACTCTCTTCACAAGCTTACCTAGGAAGATTTCAAGTGCTTGGTATGAATAGGAAAGAGAAGACCAAATACTAATATTTTTTTTAGAGGAAGGGATCCTAAGAAACTTCAATTTTTTTGAATTGGTTTGTATATAAATCCCATTTCCTTTATAAATAATTTTTAAGAAGACAAGGTGGTCTGAAAGAGATAGTCAACCCCATATGATCATTTTTTCTCATTTGAAATGGAAGTTTTAAGAAAGATGCATGCATGAGAGAATTTATAGAGGATTTATAGGATTTTTATAGGCATATTACACATTTTTATAATTTCCATTTCACACATATGGCCTCCATTTGGTAATAAATCTCTCTTTTTGCTCATTTTATAGGTTGATTGTCATAGTTCTTGTTTGCTTTAGGGTTTTAAACATTTGAGGGGGTGAAATGAAGTTATATAATCATGTTTACACTCTTTTAAATTTAATTAAAATTCCATTAATTTATTAATTATTTAATCTAACATATATTCTTCAAACAACATGCATGATCTTGGTCTTGGTCTTGGTCTTGAAGACTGTGTTTGACTCTACCTACAAAAATGTTTCCAAAGGTTTTTTGTCTTATTTTGTCAAGGTCATCTGGATATCATTATATCATAAGATGATATAAAATAATTTGAAAGGTTAATATCCAATTGAATTTTATCTCAAGCTCATGAGATCAAACGTACACTATTTTAAGGCCTCAAACATAAAGAATGCAGACCTACATGTCTGCAGACTTGTAGGTCTATGTTTTAAAAATAAATTATTTGAAATACAATTAAATGTTGGTTGTGAAGGCTTCAGATTAATTTAATTATATTATTTCAAAACTTTGAGTATTTTAAGGTAGCATGAATTAATGAAGATACTTTCAATTCTCATACACAAACCTTGCATATGAGTTGACTTCATGAATGGACTTGTGCATACAAATGAGCAATTTGAGATTTGTATGGTGTTAGTATAAGTCTAAATAATATTTTGAAGATTAAAATAATGGAAAAGAGTATATATAAGATCAAGGTGTCAAAACTCATGAAGTTATTTCAATAGTCACTTAGCAAAAGGTAGACATATAGGTTCTAAACCTATAGGTCCTCATTCTAACCAAAAGAGCTAATTGTAGTCAAGGAAGAATAGGTGTTGAAACATGAATCAATGAAATTATGTGAGAAAAAAAATATTAATTAATATTCTTATGATATTTTAATATCAAATGGGTGAAGAGACTAATGTCTTAAACACTAAGGAGGTCTAAAGACCTAGACATTTATACAACATGTGTGAAAAAACAAAAAGGAAGAATTTGAAAATGGTATATAAAGACAATAAATTTTATAGGATAGTGAGAGGTAAATTATAATAAAGTTTTTACACTTATAGTTTTAAGTACCTAGTTTGAATAAAACAAATTAAAATCTCTAAATTCACTAAATACCCACCTACAACCAGGCATAAATAGTCAAGGAAGAGAGTGTGCTTGTGAAGATATGAAGTTTCAGGAAGTTGATAAGATGTGAGGTATTAATAGTGCCAAAGAGGAGATCCATACTATCCATCAGTATCAAACTCTTGAGGTTACTTAGTTTTCTCTATTAAAGACTTTGAGATTCAAATGTATTCAGACCATTTTCAGGAACACCTATAGGTTTGCCTAGTAAAATAAACCACTTTCAAATCTTGATAAAAGGTCATTTATATTCAATAAGAGGTAAGTTTGGTTGATATGATGAAAAATTGAAAGAATCATTTTAGGCTAAATGGATCCAAAAAGGGATTAGAAAAAGATAGTAAAGGTAACTCATTGTAACCCTATAGCCATATAGTCATTTCTTTATTATAGGCCTGATTCAAGTGTGTACTTGAGTGAGAATAAAAAGGTCATAAATAAGAATAAAAACATATGAAAACTATCTTCCAAAGATATAACATCAACTCAATGTGATATTCTTAGTTAGCAGAAAAGGGAAGGTAGGGTTAAGAGGCATGTTTAGGCCTATTGAGTCTAGGCCATAAGTACAACCCTGTGCATATCAAAATGGTGAAGAGTTGGTCTATTGAGTATGAAAAAATAATATAATTACCTTGATGAGGTGGTATTGAATCCAAAAAAAAAAATTATAAGGTCTTGGAACTCCTACAATAGAAAAGAAAGTATCAAACACAATCATGAGGGTTTTTTGTAGTATTATACTAAAGAACCCTAACATGAAGCCATGTTGGTCATAAAAAGTATAGAAGAGGAGTGGTAAATATGATGAAATTCATAAATTTTAAATGGTTTCATATACCTCATTGAGGTATCTAAAATCAAATCAAACACTATGGATCTCTTTCACTTATCTTATGCACTCATAGACCCCATATAATGAACACTTCTAACCTGAGAGGCCACCAAATTTCACTTAGATATATCATGAGGTTGTGCATGGGACTAAGTTTTGTTTTTAGGTGTTTTATGGGTCCACTCACTATAATCTTGTGTAATTATGAGAGAGAAATGGCATATATTCTTTATGAATAATCTTTAAGAACAAAATAGGCTTAAAACCCTCTTAAACCCCTCCTATTGACCTGATCTAATAAAATGACATTTAAATGGATTATAATGGATTTTTTTAATATAAAAAATGAATTAAATTACCTTATCATGTCTCATGAACACCTAGTCATGGTAGTGGTTTGCATATGCAGGTATAGTATTGTATAAAATAGGCATAAACACACAGTTGTAAGTGAATTTGTGAAGGTGCAAGGTGTAGATTGGATTCAAAATCAAGGGTATATTCCTAAAAATAATTTAAAAATGTTATATAACCTTATACACACTTATAAATGTCCCTAAAATCCTAAAAAAAATCTTTCCAAACTATCTCCCATACCTTTTCAAAGTACCTAGACTAGGGTTTTTTACCATTTCATGGTTGAACCATCTTTACAGGGTCTCAGGAGATGAAAATTGACATAGAGTTTGGAATTTTGATGGTTAAATTTAATAATATTCTTTGCCTAATTTTCACACATGTGGTATTTTTTTTCCAAAAGTTAGTTTCTAGGCAAGGAAGCCTAATTGAGGCATAATTTAGGAGAGAGAATGGACTAAAAAAGACACTTCCACTCAAAGTTAGGACATGATTTTTTTCATGGGGTTGTAAATTAATATTTGGTACTAAAATATGTATTAATTTTACCATTATCATCTTTAAACTATCCTAGACAATAAGGTTTGCATGATTTCAAGGCTACAAGGAATGAGTCCAAATTAAGGTTTTTAGTGTAGAACAAGTTCTTGGGGGTAGTTTTAGGATTCAAAATGAGTTTTTTAATGTTTTATATGGTTTTAATATTCAATCCATGGAGATATAATTCATTTTAGAAGATAAATTCAAGTTTTGACACTTGTAAGGAAAATTGGCCTAGTGAGACAAAGAGACTTCAAGACACCTAGCAAGAGAATGAAGTGATGTGTCAAATTTAACCTTTATATATAAGTTAATAAAATTATTTAAATCAAAATGACATGACCATCAAGAGTGCCACTTGTCTATTCACAAGCCAAATAAGGGATAGTTTTGAAGAGCAAATACAAGGTATCAATCCAAGTTTCAAACTTCCATGCCACTTTTTAGGAAGAGATCATCTTCAAGAGAGTAAACTTGTCTTATAATAATTTTTTATTATATTTTTCATAACTCCTCTCTCTCTCTCTCTCTCTCTCTCTCTCTCTCCTCATCTCTCTCTCTCTCTCTCTCTCTCTCTCTCTCTCTCTCTCTCTCTCTCTCTCTCTCTCTCTCTCTCTCTCTCTCTCTCTCTCCTCTCTCTCTCTCTCTCTCTCTCTCTCTCTCACATTATATATTCAGTCTTGAGAGGTTAAGTTTGTATCCTCCACCTAGGTATGTATAATACCTACCCCATTTTCATCCTTTGATAAATGAGAAACTTCTGATGTTAACCTCCTTCACCGAATACTTTCAATTTGTATGCTTGACTAATTGATCTTGTTAAGTGATAATTTAGATTCTTTGATATGTTGTCCTTATTTATCATTCATATTCAGTTTGAAAATATTTTTATTGTTTTATTTAGTTTTATTTTCATTAATTTCATTTCATGACCTCTTGACTAGTCCTCCTAACTCAAACTACTTCACAAACCTTCATGAGAAATATTAATGTAGAGAGGTAGATTTGGAGTAGTGTTTATTTTAGGCTAGTCTCATGTTTGAAGTGAAATTTAAGCTTATTGGTAGTTTTCACATCATATTTGGTGCATCACCTCCATTATTATAGGTTTCTCTCCCTTGTCCTAATAAGTTTTAAGATTAGTGTTTGAGCCTAAGTGATTCATTAAAGGGATCTATTCCTTTAACCTAGAGATTCACCTCTCTAATAGGTTACCCAAAACCTTGAGGTGATTCCATGTTACATAAAAATTTTAAGGCTTGAAATACCTTCAAAAGGGTAAAATATTGATTGATAGCAGATCCTACACAAATAAAAAATAGTTGTGATATAATATGTTTACAACAACTTAGGTTGGACTTAAAATACTTTCAAAACAAAGGAGGTTAGAAAGACTCATTAGGTAACATAATAATACCAATTTATTATGGTCCTAAAGTGATTCAAAAAAGGTTTTTTTTTATTCCCCAAAGCTTCAATATTCATTCACATTGGTAACTCTTTGGTTACACTAGATAGAAGCTAAAATTGACCAAATCAACAAGGTATTTCCTTTTCCCATGAGGCAAAAATTATCCATATACCACAGTATGGTAATATTTCTTTTAAATCACATGTAAATCATGAATAAAAACATGCCATTCACTATTATAAACTATCTAACCATGATACAAATAATGTAAATGATACAACCTAAGGTTTAAAACATATAAATATTCTAAAAAAAAAAACAAAAAAACAAAAATTCAAGAAAAATCAAAAAATTCAAAAATACCAAAAATATTCAACATGTTTCTAGTTGTACTATTTATTATATTTATGTTGTTTTCTCCATGTTAGTAAATAACATATAAGTCCTCTCTATATATACACATATTTTTCATTCATATTTTGAGTGTGATATAGACATACCCAGAGACATGATATATGTGCATACATATGTTGGACATTCCCTCTACTCAGGTCATAAGTATGCTGGGGGAATCTACTTATTTTCTCATGATACACCCAAGTTATAGTATTATATGATCACTTTCCTTATCATGTTTGATATTCTATACTTACAAATTCTTATATCCATGCTCATGTATTTTCATAGTAAACCTGATATGCTATGTAAAAAACATTTATTGCTAACACATATTTGTAAGAACTAGTATGTTATGTTAATTTTGGTTTCTTTTATTCCATGTTTTCTTTTTTGAAATTCCTTAACTGTCTTTACTTTCTTGATATTATCTTGAATTGTCTTTCATGTTTAAGAATTTTAATATGCTCCTTTGATTATGGACCCCATGCCTTTATTTGCCTATTTGGATATTTGAATATGTCATTGTTTATTGTATATACATTTGAATATGTCATTATATGCTTTGTATACATTTGACTAAGTCATGTCCCTTTGATTTTGTGACATTTTAACATGCCCCTTGTATGAGATCTTTTTGAACCATTCCCTTTTATTTTGATTTTGAGTGCTCTTATGTGTGTGATTAATTACTTTTTGAACTTTTATTATTACTCTCTAAACATTGCCATGATCTATATCATGCATGTTAGGACCTAATGTGATCACACATTATGTGATTTAATGTTATATATACCTAGACATGTTATTCCTATATGCTACATGATCCATACATGGCTTATATAGTTATCTTGTCCTTTTAATATAAGGTAATTACTTGATTATATTTCCTCTCACCTCAAAATGGGGGCATATTAGTGGGGGAATTTCATATAAGCATGATTTACATATTTTCATATTAAAATGGTGATATGTTATAGAAGCATGTTCTACATATTTTCACCAATTCTTAAATACTATAGATTCAGTGGGGACATATCATAAAAACATGTCCTTTGCACTTGCACTAGTTTTATAATTTACCAAATTTCATGGTTATATGATTTAAATACACATTTATTGTAGCATTTTATACATTGGTACTATTATTATATTTATATTTTAGATAGAGATATATATGAGGTGCATATGCCATGCAAGGGTAACCTAAAAATTAAAAAATCAAATAATTTTAAAGATTTCAAATACTATTATGGATTGTTATCATACCTGGGATGGACTATTATGGACTATTATCGAGCCAATATACTACACTAATTGGTTCACCTTTCAAATCAACCTTTACCAAATTTATAAGTTAGATTTGATTAAATCATCTAACTTCACCAAAATTATAGGTTGAATTTTATTAAATAATTCACCCTCACCAAATATATAATGTGATATGATTAAATCATTCACACTCATTAAACTATACACATATTTGGGTTACATGATTGAGATGAAATAAGATTAATGGTTGTGTTGTAACTAACCTTTACAATTGGTGGAATGTTTTCCTCCAATATATATATATATATATATATATATATATATATATATATATATATATATATATATATATATATATATATATGTTTGTATTTTTCCTAATCTTAGCTCCAATGATTCATAACAAGGCATGCTTTCAAATCAAATTTCCAAAAGGCAAGATGGTTGCATCAACACATAAGTGTACTCCTAACCTTGCTCTTTTTAATTTCAGGAATTTAAAATTATTTAAAATTTATATTTCATACATTTATTATATAATATAACATGCTCTTATTTATAGGTTAATAACCATAAAATCACTCAAGGTGGGCTTGTGCAAATACAAGGTGTGTTATACACACCCAGGTACACATTTTTTTCTTTTAAACTAAAAATTTCATTACTAGATTAAATGGGGGAAAAAGTAGATACTAAAGTATAATTTATTTAGTACCTTCATATTTTGAACTTCAAAACTACATATCATGGTTGTGGATTTTATCTCTAGACCTTCTCACCACCAAAAAAATCACATTCATTATCTCTTTTTGCCTAATTATTTATCTCTTAGTTTGAACCTTGTTATTCTAATTACTTGAGCCTTCTAAGCTATAAACAATGCTCCAAACTTGATATTTATACTTCATTTATATTTTTAGACATGTATTTATTTTCTAACTCTCTGGACACTTATGTCCTAGGTAGACACATGTGTCGATGTAACTATCTATTTTCCTACAAAGTGTCCAGTGCCCAAAAGTCATCTAATTTGTAAAAGAAAAATATCTAAAAGGGTGGCCTAAGTGTTTTAATGTGATATGTTTCCAAATTTATTATTATATATACAATATCAACCCTCATTCATACCTCCCCTAATAATCATTTAAAAATCACAATAAAATATACCAAGAAGCACTCCATCAAGTATTCAAGTGATAAAATTTATCTTATTTGTCCTTATTTCCACATTAATCATAGGATTAGTCTTTCTATATCTAAATCATTCAAAGACTATCCTGTGAGATATATTTTATAAGTTACTGTTAGCAGGCCCCTTATCCAATGGTAGCACAATTGATTACTTATATATATGAGCAATTGAACACGAAAATTATACCAGAATGATTAAGAAACTAGAAACATGAGACAGCAAAGAATTTGAGAGACAATACACACAATTGTATTAGATAATACTAGAAGAAAATACAAATAAGGAAGATGCCACTTCTCCCTCCACCTCAAAGGCTTGCCACACCTCAAGACCTTCTTCCCTCTCTCTCTTGCTCAACACAAAACCAACTCTAAAACCTGAGTTACAATCCCTCCTTGAATGCTATAGCTGATCTCCTTGACCTTACACCTGTAGATCTCCTTGACCTTGCTTGCTTCAATGCTCTTACTTGATAAATTTGATAATTACAATACATGCCTCATGGTTCTTTAAATAGAATCCCATGGTTACAAAAATAGACATCTAACTACTAAAATTAGACACACAGCTCGCGACTTAAAATAGTCTCTTAGCATGCAAACACTCGGTTTAACTAACTGACTGTTCGTAAATAGCAGTTATGGACCGCACAGGCAACCGACGCCGGGTCCCTATTTGTCTAGTTCTGCCAACGTCGGCTGACTCTCTGCCATCGCTGGTCTCCTTCTCAACTGCATCTGACCGACGTCGGTCATACTGCCGACGTCGGTGGCTCTGGTTCTTCAGCATCCTTTCTTCATGTGTGTGAAAACAGTTGAAGCTTTTAGCTCCACACCCTAACAATCTCCCACTTGGAGATAAATAGATACAACCTGTACCTGTACCTGTACACCATCTATTTTGTTCCTTAGGCCCTGTATCCCTCTTTAAAGTCACCCTTGAAGACCAACCACCACGCAAACCTGTGATGCTATACCTGTCACCTATGCCACAAGAATTTTGCTGCTCCCAAATTCTTCATGACATACTTCTGAACCAACTCTACCCTTAGCTCAGAAAACTCCCTGTATATGCAACCCTGCAAAAAGTAACACAATACAGTAACAGGATAATGTAGCTAATATTATCCAACCTGGTAAAGATAAAATACAATCGCCATGCAGCTAATTCAAGACCATATACCATAGCCTTCTATCTCAGATGTCCATCCACTCTCTTCTCTAAAATGGGAATCCATCCCTCTATAGCCAGCTGACAACATCACCAACAAATACCTGTTTGGCTCTACTCTAAGGACTCACACTCCTCATCCATGTCAAGCTCCCACTGTTTCTGGATTCTACCTTCATTGCTTCCTCCATCTTCCTAGTTCATGACTAATAGTAAGCAATATAAAGAAGGTGAACAATGAATATGAGGTTCACATACCTTTTTTGACCTCTGTATGGGTGTTTGAGACTCATAGATCCGCCCAACATCCATTCCAGTGACCGATCTCGGCCAACTCCCAGTCTGCTCCTGACCGATGTCGGTTCCCTGCACTGATCCTAACTGCCGACGTCGTTACCCCTGGCCGACACTGGTGTCCCCTCCTGTTGACGTCGGTCCTGATGACCGACGTCAAACTTCTCCTGCCCGACCTACCGACCCTGCTGGTCTGCACAAGACCGAAGTCAGTGTCTGACTGACCGACGTCGGTTCCAAGTAACTGACATCGGTGCCTGTGTGTTCCCGTGAGTGATGAATTCTTCATCCACGAGCTCTTCTTGGATCAAATCTCTATCCATGCTGCCCTGCTCAGATTTATTTACTGCCTGTAACTATTCTAAGGCCTTCATCTCCTCCAAAAACACAAAGACATCCATGTTCTTGTCAAAAGCCTCAAATTTCCTTTTTCTGCAATGAATTCTATCCATGCCTTCTGAACTTGAACACATACCTTTTGAGTCAAGAACTTCCATTCCCTTCCTATTCATGTGACCCTGCCTAATAGACCACATCTTTGAATCTACACCAGAAGTGGAATCAGTAGTACAAGTAGATAGATAAAGAGAACCTACTTTCTTACCTCTTGCTAAAACAAGTGCTCCCTTGGTAACCTTCCAAGAATCCGCTGTGAGGGTTATTGTGCATCCCTCATCCCCCAACCTTCCTATAGAAATCAGACTCTGCTTCAGAATTGGAACATGCATGACCTCCTTCAACACCCATGTGTTGTCAATCTGCAATCTCAGCTGCACTTTCCCTTTGCTAACTATCTGACAAGGTGTACCATCCCCTAAATAAAGAACTCCAAAATCTCCCTGTTCATACTCTTGAAACAAATCTCTGTTTGGGGATGCATGAAAAGATGAACGAGAATCTAATATCCATGATCCTACGTGACTATCCAAAGAAAGTATGAGAGCATCCTGTACCACAATGTTTGCATCCTTTGCTTCTTCAATACCTGCATGTTGATTCTCTTTATCTCTCAACCAACACTCCTTCTTTGTATGTCCTTTCTTTCCACAAAACCAGCAGGTAATACCTTTGGACTCAGATCTCCTTCCCGACCTTGATTTCCCTTGCTCAATCTTCTCCTTTTGCCTTCCTCTGCTTTCCGCACTTAGATCGTTTCTTGATGATTCACCTGTGCTTCTCCTGCGTATTTCTTCATTCAAAATCACACTCACAACATCATCAACCTTTAAGATTTTAGAAGCAGATGCAGAGTTACTGCCATAACCATACCATCCCAACTTTCAGGCAAAGAACATAAAATCAAGAGAGCCTTTACCTCATCATCAAAAACAATGTTGACTGAAGCTAATTGGTTTACCAAACCATGGAAATCACTGAGATGAGTATGTACCAAACCTCCTTCCTGCATTTGTAAAGTAAATAGCTGCTTCATAAGGTATACCTTATTAGAAGCCGAGGGCTTTTCGTATAAATTTGCCAAGGACTTTATCAACTCTTTAGAAATTATACCAGAATGATAAAGAAACTAGAAACATGAGACAGCAAAGAATTTGAGAGACAATACACACAATTGTATTAGATAATACTAGAAGAAAATACAAATAAGGAAGATGCCACTTCTCCCTCCACCTCAAAGGCTTGCCACACCTCAAGACCTTCTTCCCTCTCTCTCTTGCTCAACACAAAACCAACTCTAAAACCTGAGTTACAATCCCTCCTTGAATGCTATAGCTGATCTCCTTAACCTTACACCTGTAGATCTCCTTGACCTTGCTTGCTTCAATGCTCTTACTTGATCAATTTGATAATTACAATACATGCCTCATGGTTCTTTAAATAGAATCCCATGGTTACAAAAATAGACATCTAACTACTAAAATTAGACACACAGCTCGCGACTTAAAATAGTCTCTTAGCATGCAAACACTCGATTTAACTAACTGACTGTTCATAAACAGCAGTTCTGGACCGCACAGGCGACTGACGCCGGTCCCTGCTTGTCTGGTTCTGTCGACGTCAGCCGACTCTCTGCCGTCGTCGGTCTCCTTCTCCACTGCATCTGATCGACGTCGGTCATACTGCCGATGTCAGTGGCTCTGGTTCTTCAGCATCCTTTCTTCATGTGTGTGCAAACAGTTGAAGCTTTTAGCTCCACACCCTAACAGTTACAAACCAAGTCATTACATGTTTGTGCTTATCAAAAATTGTAACCTTGTGCACACACAAGCTAACACATAGGGAAGAACTACATCAACCTAAAGCCCTCTTTTAAATATTGGATATGTAGGTAATGCACATTGATAGAGGGGTATCTAGGGTAAAATCATCACCTTGATCCCACTAACATATTTTTCTCACATTCACTCCAAAGGTGAAGAGATAGGGTTTGATCATTTGACAAAGAGTGATAGCCCATGTGCATGATCTCAAAACATATGAATAAAGGTGATATTAAGCACATAAATATCTAGTTAGTTACATCCAAATCTAGTCAATATTCCATATAGGACACCTATGGTATAGTTAGACACATGTGTTGACATAATTATCCAAATTTGATGTAATCATATGAGGCCAAAAAATGATATTTATGAATATTTTAAGATCATCATTAATTCACTTCCAACCTATTCCTTCTCAAACTTTCATGTGCATAATAAATTAGCTAAGTATTATTATTTACAATTTAGTGATATCTATCAATAGTTGTACTTTACCATTTTTAGTAATCTCAATTGTATAAATTTAGAATATTATTTGTCTAAGTTTTCTATTAATTATCTTGCTATAGAGGTAGTTTATCACTCTTGTGTCCTATACTTCTCTATCTTATTAACCCTATCTATCCTATATCTTTCAATTTAGGGTTAGATAAATATGTGTAGATTATTTCAAAAAAACTAATTTAATATTTATGTCGTGTGATGACTTTTTCCTTATTTTTACAACCCCTTAACTCTATTTATTTATCATGTGATTCTCATCGAGTTTCATGAGATCCTTCAATCACACATTAATTGATTATTTATTGTATACCATCACAATGTGCACAATGAATAGGGAGGACACCATTAGCACCATGATAAGAATTTCTTCTTTGTCAAACACCATTTCAAATGGAGTGGACTTGATCAATCTTTTATATGTGGTCATATAATACCAAAGCATGATAAAGCCCTGATCATCCTAAACTTTATTCTTTACATTAAAAATCTTGGTTAAATTTGTGTCAAGAATTTTATTAATGGCTCAAATATTTCATTGGCATAAGGATGGTACATAGTGGTTTAATGGTGCACAACCATGAACTGTACTATAATAATGTGCATTATTTCATTTAAGAAGTGTGTACCTTGATCTTTGGTGAGGTTCAAGGGGCACCTATGCCTACTTAAATTATTTTACCATAAAAAACATCTCACCATGGAAACAATGCAAATCTTTTTTAGAGCCACTTTTACCCATTTTGTAAGTTTATTTATGGTTGTGATGATCTACCATGTGTTAGTTCTTCACACAATAGGTTAAATGGGACCAAAAAAATTAATGTCACGTTTCTCAAAGGGTTCTTGGGCAATCATGGGGATTAATGACATCTCATCCCTCCTATTTGGTGAATAATCTTTATCATTTTGGTATAGTGTCATCCACCATAGGCTATAAAAAAAAGCATGTAGTGGCCTCACGTACATAGTGACCACTGATAATTCCTTCATGCCCCCCACATAAGACCTCCATACACTCATGTCCTAGAATATATTGGAATAATGCCTCGTCATGCACTAGATTGTATAGTTTTACACTAATGAGTTGGTAAGTAGTAGTATGCACTAAGAGTTTTTTTCTTACTTTTTTCAATCACTATGGGAAACACTTGAAGTGAGGAATGCCACTATATTAGTTAGGTCCTAGAGAATAACTAAATGAATAAAGAGACCTAATAAACTAAAATGAGAGAAAAAATAGTAATAAAACTCTTAAGTTAATAGAATAATAAAAATGGCATACACAAAAGAATACAAAGTACATATGATTTCATCTGGTAAAACCCTTTCAAGGAAAATATTAACACACTAACTCCTTTATTGTATTAAATCAATAATTTTCAATACAAGAATGTACTTTCAAGTTTTACTTCTCCCCTATTATATGTGTAATTATGTATATACACATCAATAGGTAATTTTAAAATCAGTATTGCAATACCATCGCTACCAAAACCATGGGACATATAAAACATGAGATAAAACCACCCAAATACATGTCAGTATGGTCCCATTAATTTTTACATAGAGATTCAGGGTCATTTGATATAATCTAATTTTAACTAGTTTTACACCCTCAACTAGTGAAATCTTCATCTTCCCCATGGAGGGGTGTAAAAAATTCATTTCCTTATAATTTTACAATAAGATATCTTGAAATTTGTATAATAGCTCAATTATTTGTGTCAATTTGTCATCATATGAATAGGCTCCAAAGGTGGAGATATTTTGGTTGTATTTTATACCAATGTTTACCTTTGTTGTCTTCAATGGTCTATAGTATTATTTATTCTTCTCTCCTTTCATTTCCATAACTTTAGGTTCTCTATATGAGGTCTCTACATTCAAGTGATCTAATAGTATTTTTAAATTGGGTTTTTTTTTAGTTTGAAAACCACCTTTTCCTTGATGCACTTAAAACACAAATTACATTCCAACTAAACCTCTTCATGTGCTTCCTTACAATAATTTTCATCACTACCTTCTTTTAAAATTCTTGTTAGCACTAAAAAGTTCTTGGTGTGTATCTTGTACACAAGTTCTTCAATAATTGCATCATTATCATGATGGTCCTACATATCCATTATAATGGCTTAAAAATCTCTAGTTTGAAAGATTAAAAGGGAAAAAACTAAAAACAAATTTCCTTCATCACCTACTATCTATCATTTCTATTTATGTTTCATCAATATATACCAAACACACACCAAAGTATTCAGTTTTCCATAGAATGCATTAACCCACAATCCAATAGAGAGGTGGCATGTACTATTTATCCATAGATCCTCACAACTATGTATGTTATTATCTAAATGTGAATTCCCACTATATGTACAAAACCCATTATTTATGTTATTACACTCAAAATTGATATAAATATCCTCTTTCATGAAAGCCCATGTTAGTAGAGTAGATTTGTGTATTCCCACCAATGTGTTGTTAAGTTATTTAATGTGTAAACCAAAGCATGTAACATTCCTTTTCCATTATGTAAAAACCCTTATAAATTACTTACATAAGTAGTATCACTTATGAATCCATTATAATAAGGAAGGGTTGTGATCTTGCCTTTATTGATTCTAAATACCTTTTTCAGCTTGGGCATGGCATGTGAATCCTAGATCTTTGTTCTTAGATTCAAGTTGGTCTTGATCTTGATCTTATTCAAAATTTCATGCATAATATATCATATGAACACTACATTTATGACACCACGTCGACACTTGGTCACCTCATATGAATCTTAGACCCAATGACCACATGTAACATTGGTAGTGCCAAAGATGGATTTTATAACACCCTAACTAAGGACTTCATTATTATTAAGGTACAAATTCTCTATGACTTGCATGATGATATTTCACATATGATTTAAGTTTTCATCTTTTAGACATAAAAATCTACTTACACACTTGAAAATGTCATTCTTGACCTATATTTTGCTTACATGACTTGTGCATGCATATATGGCTCTTACACACCCTTATCTCCTATCCACTTGACTTTTATAGGCCTAGCCTTCTTGATTTTTTATCAATCACTTAGAGGAATTCCCTAATTTAGTCACAATATACTTATTATTTTAATCAAAATATCTCCTAATCATCATATCATTATTATTGTATTTTTGGATGCATATGGTTATACTCAAAGGGCTATAAATTTTTGAAGTCATACACCTACATTGAAATTGTGTGTGTGCCTATCAATAGGTATTTTACAAATTCAAATCATCATTATGGGTCAGCACATATGAAATTACCTAAAGAGTCATATATATACACAATAGGTCTATGAAATTCCCTATCTATCACTCACCTAGAAAATATCAATCAAGCATATGTCTATCACTTGAACATTGAGAAGGATTTCAATAAATATCTCAAATCAAAAATCAGTCACAAAGAGAAAGCTCTAGCTAAATTTGAAGCACATAATCCAAGCCATGTTTTCCATTATCAAATGTCAAAATATAAATCATAGGTTAAAACCATATTAAAGGATCATTATTCCACACATACATTGAATTAAGAGAACTATGTGCAGTTTGAACCCTCTTCAGAGTATTGGAAACATAGGCAGTGCTTAGTGACTCAATAGGGATTGGCTTGGGTTATCTCAACACATATTTATTTCCATTTTTAAGTCTCAAATCTAGTGATAAAATTTAAACTAGGGTTTTGAAGTGAAGGAGAAATTTTTTATGGACTTTTACACATAGTGAGTTTTTGATTTTGTATGAGACAATGGTTTGCAATTAGGCATAGTGATCTATGACAAAAAATAATGGAAAAATTATAAGGACACTTCTATTAGAATATAAAACACATGCATTAGATGCAAGCATCCAAATACTATCATATTTGTCTAGGAAGGTCCAAATAGTGGGTTTTTAGAGATAATTGATCTTATATCCATTTTATTCCTTTATGCCACCTACACATAGTCTCAAACTAAAACATATCATTAACAAGCTAAATACCCTAGTCTGCTTAGTACTTTCCATATAGATTAAAATTTTAATTGTAAATCTACTTGTAACATTCATAATTTATAAATTTAGACATATCTTAGATAGTCTAAATTATCCTAATTTTTATCTTCTGTAGGTTCATTAATAAAAAATAATGTAAAACATATTGGTGAACCCAATCCTTATATTGAGAATGTCAAACCCTAGATTTTTCCTTAGGGTTAAATCTTTCTTTATATGGTTTTATATTTTAATATTTGAGACTAATTTTTAGACCTAATTTATGATCTCCCTTCATTCACAATAATCACTTATGGCTATAATTGATATACATAATTTATATTTGTTAACTCAAGCTATGATTATAATCATTACACAAAGTTTCCCTCTAATGTGTAGCATTTGTAACTATGTAATCAACAAGGTTAAATCATTTTGTAGTAATTATAAGGATAAAATTAAGCATGAAACATATTTTTCCTTCCTTAATACCTCATATTATCCAAAAGTCAAATTTAAATGGATTCCCTCTATCATTTATTTTATCCTCGACAAGGTTGTGATAGACAACATCCCTCCCTTTGTATTGAGTTATATGTTATTTCCATACTAAGACATAGGTAACACCCTATTGATGTATTTTTATGAATATTAAATTAAAAAATTCCCATGAAGAAGAAACATATACTATGAGTGGTAAATTTGATGAATTAGATAAACATCAATTAACTCAATATCTCCATATGAATCCACACTTGTTTGATGCATTGTTACATGTAACTAGTGATTATATAAATAATATAAGTAATGTTAGCATGATCCCTTCATTGATATTTATCAACCACTTAGAGGTTTTTAATCAATCATATGTATCTAGACTACTACTACCACTACTACCATTCATATGTCTATACATGTGATGCCCACATATGGTGTGAAGGCAGCCAAAATTTTAGCTTAGATTTTATTTCTTATTCCTATAAAACAAACTTATGTGCCTCTTAAAATATCTACACATTTTATATCATCATTCATGCATATTTCATAGTCACTCATCCATATTTTATTGATATGTAGGCTAAGGTGTTACAATTAGAGCAAGGTTCTTCTAGAGTGATTCATTTGACTAATTATCATGAATTTATTCATAATCCATTACCCCCATATATTTCATCTTATCCCTTATCTAAAAGTTTCATAGATCCCAAGCTTAAATTAGAAAATGGTAAAGCTAACCCAAAGAAACACCTAAGAGCCTTTCACACAACACATTTGTAATATGCCTCCAATGGCAAGTTGTTGACTAATTTATTTTTGAAAAGCCTTAAGGACTATGATTTGTGTTAGTTTTATGGCTTCCCATTTTGATCATTTCTTGCATTTAATCCTTTGGCTAATTAGTTTCTAGCACATTTTTTATCACTATCAATTATAAATTATTATATTCCTAAATTTTAAAGTTTAAGTAAGGATATAATGAACCAATCAATGACTATTTACTTTGGTCAAAGATAATGCTTTTAATATGAAAAATTATATGGCTAAAAATGATTTTCAATATATGTTCAAGAAAATTTTACTTTCCTTTCTACATGATTATATTATGTTTAAGATATTCCAATCATTTGATGACTTATCCCATAAAATTAAGGATCAAGAAGTTAATATCATATCTATGAACAAGCTATATTATGTGGTGAATCCTCCAAGTTACAAGGCCAAAACAAATGATACTAATAATGAGGAAAAGGTAATAGGTAATTCAATGTCATAGCCTACTAATGGGCATTTATTATCCACTCCACAAAAAAGGCATTTTTCATGATTACTTAAACCTCCTCATAAACTATTTAAAAAGTTATTTAAGTTCAACCTCATAACTCTCCCTCCACTAAAATAGGTTGATATGTGTAGGCCTCCACCTAAGGGATATAACAACAATGTTTCTTGTGATTATCATTAATATTTTAGACACTCTATGAATATATTTTATATTAAGACATAAGATTTAGGATGTAATTGATGATTACACTATTGATATTAATGATATAAATACACCTATAAATGATTAAAGATAGCTACCTTGTGGAATTGCAAAATTTAAAAAAATTTCTGATCCTTCTCTTAACCATGTGGGAACAAAAACTAAAGCTAATGTTAAGGTGCATATGAATTACAATATGCAACATCTCCCACCAAAATATGAGCATTCATTAGATAGTATTATTGGTAAAATTATAAGCCTATCATTATAATGACCTATAATTACATTTGATGATATTGAGTTTATGGATGATATTCTAGTTACACATCATTGTTTATACATGCATATATTGATTCATAGCCTATATATAGTGTCATAGAAGATAATGGTTCAAGTGACAATGTTTACATGATGACACTCCTTACTAGTCTAGGGTATACACATGAGTATTTGATGGATACAACCAAGATAGTTAAAGGATTTGATAGAAATATGTAAAACACCTTTGAGAGTATTGTTCTACCATTTAAGGTAGGACTTACTATAGTTTATACTTCCTTTTTATTTTACCAAGTATATGGTCATTTGACATGTTTTTAGGATGTCCTTGGATACATAATCTCTATCCAATACCTTCTTTAATACATAGGTGTATGAAGTATATACATGAAAATAGTGTGGTTATAATTATGGGTATTCCATATGAATATCCTATTCACCTAGAGGCATTTCCTCCTCCACCCCCACCACCACCATAGTCAATTTTACAACCTATTTAGATTCATTATATGTAGATAATTCAAATGAAGGTACAACATATTCAGGTTCATCCTACATAAAAAATTTAAATGAAGGAAATTTAATTTCCTAGATGACCAATGCTTTAAATCCCATTAAATCATAGATTTATTCAGGACTCATGATAACTATTATTTACTCCATCATGTACTAAGATAGATTTATAGACACTTTTACATTTTTGTATCAAACACAAGCTCATGTTTTTACTATATAGTGGATTCTATGTGATACTATGTTTAATATGGTTACTCATCATACACAAGATCCTATGATTCATGATGATAATCATGGATATACTAAAGCACAAGATCATCTTTTAGATTCATAAATATATACACATATGATGTTAATCACTCATGATAGGTGACCATTACCACATTTAATATAGGACCTATAGGGGAGCATCCACTTGATGGGAATGTGGGTTAGTAGGAATACAATTAGAGATTCTTAAAAATACAAAAAATATAAAAATATTCAAAAATATAAAAAATATTTTGAGGATTTAGTTTACTACCTCTTTTTGGAATTCCCCTTTATCTCCTCATTCCTTGATTTATTTATTTAAAAATTTCTAGTTTCATGGGTCCATCTTGGCTCATTTCTAGCCTTAATTACGTAATGGAAACCTCCATTTATTTATTGTGTCAATTTGATCTACCTCATCTACTCTGGGATATTTAGAAGGAAAATAATGACACCATTTTTTCCAACAAAGGGAGTAACATCATATCCATCTTCCATAAATTGTGCCCTACTATTTTAAAGAATTGTCATACATTCTCATAAAATGAAAAGGTCTTAGGTTATCCTATCAAGAATTCCATCCTTCAAAATTAGAACATTTTTTAGGTTCTATAAATTCCAAAATCTTTGGTAATCAGATGTTTCACTAGGTGGTTCCATCCTCCTCCTAGATGGTTGAAGCTCAATTTTGATAGAGCCTTAAAGGGTAATCCAAGTAATGTTAGAGGGGAGGTTTTATCAGGGATCACCAAGGGTAGGTGGTTATATCTTATGTGGTTCCCCTTGGTGTTCAAACCAATCATGTGGTTGAAGTAATGAATACACTTTGGGGCATCCAACTTGCTTCTTGAGCCAACATAGCCAAACCAGCCATTGAGGGGGACTCACTTGATATTATCAATGCATTTTTAGGTTAAACTAATCCCTCTTATACTATTAATCACATCATATATTATGCTAAGTGGTTCATACATTTCTATAACAAGGCTTCTATCAAACACATATTTCAAGAGGGTAACTCCATTGTGGATACCCTAGACAACTTTGGATTTGAATCCCCCTCATTGGTCACATGGTAAGGAGTCTATAGCCTCCAAGATAATTTATTAAACATCATAAACAATGATTCAAACCTCACATCATCAAATATTTGAGAGTTGGTTACATGCAGGAGTTTCATATTTTGGCATATAAATATAAAATTCCTTTCATCATAATGATTCTAATAAATAAATATATATTATAAAAATAATAAAACCATCAAATTATGCCATTATTAAAAGCCAATGGCTGAGGAGTGGAAGGTTAGAACTTCTACCAGAAGTGGAAGAATAAAAAATTAGAGGAAATGGGAGGTGATAGAGATAGATTCAAACCTTTCCCTTGCATGAAAGTTTAGGGAAACAAACATGTTTGGAAGAAACTGTGAAAGGGAGGATTGATATAATTTAAGAAAATAATTATAGGGAATGATGAGAAGTTATTAAAGGAATTTATGCTAGCCTAAGATAAATAAATTATCAAGATGCAAGTTATAAAAACTAAGGTGATATAAGAACAAATTGGTGAGATAACTGGGATAAGTTGTAAAGGTGTGAAAGCATTTAAGGATAAAATATAAAAATGGGAATTGATGAAAAAATTATTCTACACTAATGCAATTCTCAAGATGGAAAAGAAGGGATTCCTAATGTAGGATTTACTTGTTGGTAGACAAACATATACCTATAGATAATGGATTATCTGACATTAGAATTTAAGTTTACCCTTATATTTTCCCATCATTTTCTTATGATAAACCACTTCTATGGGTAAATAAATAATTTACATTTAGATCTCTTAAAATCATTGGAAAACACAAATCTTAATTACCAGATAAGTCATAAAAATGATATTACTCTTCATGTTTTGGTCTTCCTATTGTTCCAACATGGAAAACCCCTACGTAGAAAACCCATCCCTGACATCCCTATGAAAGACACATCTAATGAGGAATTTGAGATTCAGAAGGAGGATGGATCCCCAACCCTCATTTATTCCCAACTAGCCTCCAATTATACCAATACCCAAACCTATAAATCCCCCCACAAATGTTTGGGAGACATTACCTTAGCCTCTATGGGTAACAAACCAAAAACCATAGCCATTTCTTGGAAGGGGGAAGATGGTAAAAATGGAAAGAGGTCTATAACTTGGATGACTTAGATTCAGAGTGTAAAAGGAAGAACATGGCCATTAAAGATAAATGAATGGAAATGAGTAGATCCATGGCTAATTTCATTAAGGAATGAATGATTTTAAAGATAATACAAACCAAATCAAATATAAATATGACAAGGGAAAGGAAAAACAAATCCATTTGAATAAAAAAGACACCAACGATGAATATGAATTAAAAGCCATTGAAGACATCAAGTCAACCCTTAAATTTAAAAATATCCTTAGGACTTCATAAAATAAAACCAATTAGGGTCCTTCAAAAGGCCCGATCAAACACACATATGGTAAAGTTATGTAGTAATTATTGAAGGACAAGACTAAGGAGATGAAATAATCCACTCCATGGGACAAGGCAAGCTCAAAGGAACTTTTAGTATCTGTCTAATTTATTATATATCTCTATTTGTTTTGTCTTTATTAGTGTTTCTTACTTGTTTTATTGATGTTTAGATAAATGCCTATTTTTATAGACCATAGTAACTTTTTTACCATTCTTTTGATCCTATTATTTCTATTTAAACTTGATGGTTGTTGGATCCCTATAAAACTATCTTCTTTTACCTTATCTAATAAAAAATACAAAAAAATAATATTCCAAAAATAAAAAAATTAGGACTTAAGCATTAAAAAAAATTAGTGACTACTTTTATTTATGTTATTTATCACATGTTTGATATATTACACATACTTTTTCATCTGCACATGCATTTCATAATATTTATGAGTGCATATAGGTTATACATGATATATGGATTTATAGATACAGTACATTCCTACACATAGGGGCCATGCCAATGCTATGATCCTCTCATTATATAGGTCACATTATTACAAGTTATATCTTTCTATGACATTTCTATTTATTATGTTGAGTTACATTAATTGCCTACATATGCCTTGGTCTTATTTATATTATTTGCATTATTGCTTTTCTATGTTATGACATTGACATAGATTGATGGTAAAGACTAGATTGAATTGTTATATTCTTAATTTTTTTTATTTCATTACATATAGGCTAATCATTTATTATGATATATATGGCTCTTACATTAGTGTGTGACATTACTTTCATTGTATGACTCTTTCTTTGTGTGGTTCTATTTAATGGTTTTTATTATTTAACAATAAAATGATAATAACAATTAAACTATTGAAAATTTAATTAGATATATAAAACATATAGTTTTTAATATGAAATAAAATAATTATAAATGAGATATAAATAATAAATTAATTAATATATATGAAAACCTAACTCAAACTAACTTTATGATGAGTGTGTAGGCTAACTGTGGATGAAAATAAGCTAAAAAGATATATGGGTTATGTTGTAACCAAAATTAAAATTTTAATATATGTTAGGACAAGACAAAAATAGGTGGACAAGGCCACATTTTGGCCTTATCTATTCACTATAACAATGTTTTGGTTGACTATGTGACTAATTTTTCTATACATTTATTTGAATACATGTGACTATCTATGAGGGTATTCTAATTGATTATGTTCTAATTTTCTATAAAAAATACATGAAATAAAATGTATTCATAATTAACCTATTATTTTTACTATAAATTAGAATTGTAATTGGAAATAATGGTGTTCTTTGGCCCAGTGTGCATTAGAATTACAAAATTATTTTTAGATCTATTTAGAGATGACATGATGTGCTTATATATGAGAATATTTAAAATATTTATGTTAACTAGCCTTTCTAAAATCATGATATGGGTAATATAAAAGATCTAAAATTTAAAAATTTACCATTAAATCTTGAGGGATAATGCCACACTAGTGAACAAGGCCACACTGTAGCCTTGTCTACCTAGTGAGGTCTTGTCCCAGAAGGATAAAAACTACTAGAATTTGGGTGACAAGAATCTACAAGTAGAATAGGGATGTTTGAATGATTTTATAATTAGTTTTAAGATATTTAATATAATAGTGAAATATCCCATATAGATAATAGGTTAATTTAATGGTGAATAGATCAAGTAGGGTAAGGATATCAAGATTAAATATTATCAAGCACTTAATGATTAAATTTGAGTGTCTACATTTTTCATCACTTTATTCTAGTTATGAAATGAATTGAAATTAATAGAGTAAATGATATTCAAACCTAAGTGTTTATACATACTCTATATTTTTATGTGAAGCTTGATTGTGAAACATGCCTCAATGCAAAACCTACAAAAATGCCACTAAAAGTAGTTACCACCCATATTTGAAAACATTGACATTTTTAAATTCTTAATTAGAAAAGAGATCAAGGAAGGTATACAACTAAAATATTATTCCATATACTTGATCTATAACTTGAAATTATAAAAGTATGTGCCCCTTTGTTGAGTCATTTAGATAAATGTTGAATTTATGGCAAATTTAGAGTGATGAAGTTTCAATTTGAAAAACCTGTGAAAGCCATTGATTTGGAAATAATGTATGTTCCAAATATCATCTTAATATGTAGATTATTTTGTAAAATAATTGAAGGGTGGAACCACTAAATGTGGATCACTAATATATAAAAAGTGCAACCATAGACATTGGGTGTCACTATACTCTAACATGGCCCACTTCCAAAATGAAGATGAATCACACCACTTCATATGGATCTAGATTCTATTTGAAACTTTGAAATTCAAAACCTTTGAATTTTCAAATTTGCATGTAGAATCATGAACATGAATGAATCATACCCCTATATCTATATTGATTTGATATTGAATGCCAATTAAATTTATGACTTTTTAAACTTGAAATTTGTAACCATTTGAAACTAGTAATTTGTAACTATATGAATGAAGTCACATGATTGGAATGTGCCCCCATAATTTGAAAATGTTGAATAAAATTGAAATCTGAAAATTGTTTTTTTTATCATAAATCTAAATTTTTTTTCTCATGAGGCTTGATTTCTCACATCAATCCCATTGTGATTCCCCCTATTGAGATGAGAGGTGTAGCTTTCAAGTCACTTATCTCAAAATAAAGTATATGTTAAATATATAATCATAAATTATCACTTCAAAATTTTTAATTGGATTATATCATAGCCTGAATATAGCATTGACTTGCATATGAAACATGTGTTACATAGATATAGCATTGAAGCACATAAGTAGCATGTGCATTATATGTATCATGGCACAAGAGTAAAAATTCAAATAATTCATGATATGAATCATGGCATCATAGTAACAAGTAATTAATATAAAATAAATGTCATATAATGTCACACATAAATCTTGAAGGCCATATAAAAGAGACATATGAATATCACATAAACACATAAGGCCAAGGGCCACATGTAAATGGCATGATAATTCCATATAAGAAAGAACATGTATATAATGTACACACAAGGCCAAGATCCACACATAATAAGCAATCAAGACCTAACTTATCATGTAGTAAAGTAATAATTTAAAAAGGAAGCATAGAGAAAATGAGACTAATATACATCAATCATTTGTATCAATTTCATTCTTGTCAAGTAACATATCAATGTAACATGATGTAAATAATTATTGATTAATAAATTATTTGTATGATATCAATCTCAACATGGTAGAGAGTTTGTGGATAGATACAACCTATTAAAGAGTTCATGGAGAATGAATAGATGCCCCAAGCTTAGCAAAGTTATTAGGTGATAATGGAAGCTCGACATTGAATAACCATGTGAAAATATGTCCTATATCACAGTCACATACCTTATGAAAATAATTTTGTATTGAAATATAACATATACTATATATTTAACATGAAAATAACATATGTAAATAAGTACACTAGAAATATTTTAATATGTTTTTTAGGTCTTAATTTTGAATTTTTGAAAATATTTTGATTTTTTGAATTATGTAAATATAATATTTTTTTATATTTTTCCATAATTGAATTTTTTTGAATTTTGAGATATTTTAATTTTAAAATATTTGAAAAAAAGTGTTATAATTTTTTATATTTTTCCATAATTGAATTTTTTTGAATTTTGAGATATTTTAATTTTAAAATGTTTGAAAAAAAGTGTTAAGAAGTAAGGCTTCAAAAATATAATAAGTAGGAGGGATTCAAACAATATACAACAAGGTGATGAAGCATAGTATGGAAATAAATAAGGCAATAAAAATTCCCCCAATGTATATGTAAATAAATCATAATGATGTATCAAAATAATTGATATAGATAAGGATGTGCATGCCCTCAATGTGTAAGCATGTATGTGTGCTCATGAAGAATGTAGGAGTAGATAAATGTGATCATGTAAGTGAAATGAAAGCCAAATTATCATAATTATAACATAGATAATGTGCATTGAAAGATTTATAATATAAGTTTTTTTGAATGTTTGAATCAATTTGAAAATTCAATAAGGCAAGTTCCCAAATTATAAATAAATTTAAGGGTCAGTATAATGCTTGAAAGTTAGGATAGAATAAGTATAAATGAAGTAGAATCAAAGAAATTATGTGCAAAGGAAGATGTATTAGCATTTAATCAAGAGTTTTAGACCAATAAGTGGGTTGGGAGGAAGTAGGAGGTTGTCTCCAACCAAGGATATCATCAAGAGGAATGTATAGCCAACTACATTATATGGAATGACTTCATGTGTAGAGTAAGTGCCAACTATAGATGCCTCTAAATATAAATAAGAGCCATAAAATGTCATATAACCATGTGAATCATTACTCATATACCCATGTAAACATATATCCTTATGTTTAATAGGAAAATATTTAACAACCTGTACCTATGTTGAACCCCTCTGAATAATTTGTGATACCTTAGGAGATGGAAACCTCCTTTTAGATGCAACTTTTTGCTTAGGATATTGTACCATGTTATTTATTTTAAATTAACTAATTATATTCATGTAAATGTATCTTTCTCATAATTATATGGAGAAACTAATTATGTAATATGCTCATGTGTAACTGTATCATATCCATAAATAGATGGAGAAACTAATTTTATAATATGCTCTTGAGTAGTCCCATACACTGTTGTAGTACCATGTTGTTTAATGTTTGTGCCCTTTGACTACTCTATGGGACTAAATATCACTAGTTATAAATGATATTCATATTGGATTCCTATAAATTTTACCACATGATTACCATGTATATATTTGAGACATTTATGCATTGTATAAAGTATTTCTATAATATTTTATATCCAAAGGTATCTTAATAACATCAAAGGCCCCTATGCTTGGTATAACTCAGAATGGAGTGGGCATTGTGAGAGGTTTCACTTTAATAGGTAGTACTATATACCTAAGAGTATCTTGTATATAATCAAAAAATACTTTGACATCTTTAGAATTATCATGTAATTCTTGCTCTATATAACCAACAAAGTAGACAAGTATTTGGTGCACACATTTTCAATTGATCTATTATTTATCATAACACTATGTTTTTATTGCCTATCAAAATGTTCTCAAATAAAAAGTGTGTGTCTATCTGAATCATATCAATAATTTTACTATCATCAAATGTCATCATAGGTCATGATTCTTGTTTGCTTGTAACTATATCAATGATGTTATCAAATGGATGGCCATATGTGGAAGGAGGAGGAGGATCATTATATTCATAATGTACTACATAATTATCCTTGTTATTTTTTTATTCATTATTTACAAAAGGATATTTGTACATTTTGAGCTTTGAATTGTCATTTTCTTGTGGCTTAGCCTCTTTAATAGATGTGTCAATATAAATAATGTTATCATCAATAATATCTTGAATCTTGTGTTTGAGCTTAAATTTTTCATTTTTGTAATTCCCAATACATCGATGATATTCATAATATACATTTCCATTATAAAAAATAGATTTTTTTATAGACATGTTTACTTCCATCAGTGGAGGAAGAGAGAAAAGATTGAATATAATTAAATTTTAAAATAATACATGAGGAGGTGGTGTCAGATTTACATCCAAGTTTGAAGGCTATTTTATTTAGTGTCAAGAATTTACATAAATTTGTATGACATCCTAGGATAAATGTAAATCAAATAGCTAGTAATGTTTTAAATAAAATATGAATTCACCAAAATGTTTAATGTTCATTTTTATTTAACAATAAAATAGTAAAAATAAGTAAACTATTGAAAACTAAATTAGATATACAAATTTGAATATGAAATAAAATAATTCATATTGAGATATAAATAGTAAGTTGACCAATAGATATACAAACCTAACTTAAATCAAATTTATGTTGATTATGTAGGCCAACTATAGATGAAAATAGGCTAAAAAGACCTGTGAGTTGTGTCATAGATGAAATCAAGATTTAAAACTATGTTGGTACAAGGCCACACTAGGAGTAAAATGCTTCATTATAGCCTTGTATGTTGATGTTTATCACATCTTGGTTGACTGTGCGACTAATTTTATAATTTGATTACCTAAAGTTATCCGTGAGGACTTTCTAATTGACTATGTGTTCCAATTTCCTATGCACAATACCTATTATAAATTGACTTCATAATTATCCTATAACTATTAGAATAAATAAAACTTGAAATTGGAAAGAATAGTGATCTTTGGCTCAATGTGTAATAAAAATTCAAACTAATTACTAGATGTGTTTGGAGATATCTTGATTTGTTTATATAGAGGAATTTTTAAAATATTTTCATTAATATAACTTATTAAAAGTGCATGAGATTGCTAGATGTGTTTGGATATGTCTTGATGTGTTTATATATAGGAATTTTTAAAATATTTTTGTTAATAGAACTTATTAAAAGTGAAAGAGGAGTAATAAAAAAAAAATTAATTTAAAAATTTATATTTAAAGTGTGAGGTACAAGGTTAAAATGGTGGATAAGGTCGTCTTACATCCTTATCTACCTAGTGTGATCTTATCCCAGAAGGATAAAGATTGTTTAAATATTGATAATATGAGTTTTTAATTATAATAGGGATGTCTGAATGATGTTTTAAGTAGTTTTAAGATAGTTAATATAATATTGAAATTTCCCATAGATATTTTAGGTTAACATAATGGTGAAAATACTAATTAAGGTAAGGATGTAGAGATTTAACATTGTTAATCACTTAATGATTAAATTTGAGTGTCTACAGGTTCTTTACTTAATGCATGGAATCACTTGATTGAGTGTATCATTATATATATCTTTATTTGTATGGAAATTGCCTTATTGTGTGACATTAATTGTGTGTGGCTCTTTTCTTATCTAACATTGTAATTTCATTAAGTGTATTATATTTCCCTCTTCTTCTATTTAATATTGAGTGTTATTGTGTTTCCTTTTATTAAGTGCATCATGGATATTACATTATATTATTATGAGTGGATTAATCTAGGATTTTATATTGAGCATATGGTTTCGTGATCCATATTAATCACCTTTATACATGTTTGTGATGCCATGATCTATATCATTCACATGTATGCATGGGTTACTATTTAGTTCTTATGTATGTGATGATTACTATTGTATGCCTAATTGATATATCTATCTTGGCATGGCATGTGTATGCCTTAGGATACATGTTTCATATGTGATTTTATGATTTAATCATACTTTGATGAAATATTCTCCACATGTTTACACATGCTCTAAATGATTACATCTTTTTATATAACATTATGTGTTTAATTCTTATCTTCTGAGATGAGTAATTAATAGGCTACATTTTTTACCTCAAAAGGGGGGAATATTTGTGAGATTTTTGTAGATATTCAAGCCTACATACACAAATAATTCAAATTTTAGGATATATTACATGATTCAAGGGGTAAAAATTTGGCTAGATTATTAATTTGGTTTAAATTATGGCACAAATATTTATATATTGAAATAGATTTTGGAGGAATATTAAATGCATATGTATACATTTTATAGGTAATGAGTGACCTATTATTAGATTTATCAGACTAGGGATGAAGTGAAATATAAATTTATGGCATTCAATATCAAATTGGGATAGTTTTTCAAATTATGGGCCATGGATGTTGTTCATGCATGCACTTTTATATTTTCAAGTTGGTACTAATAACACTAAAGGTAATAGTTTGAATCTAAGATCAATATATGGTGGTTGATTCAATATATATGAGCCTATTATGGGGATCCACCTTCCATATTGAGGTTAAATATCAATTAAATTAGTTTAATTGATGTTTTTCATCACTTAATGACCTATCACTACTCCTTCATAAGAGTTGGGGCATTTATTTTCCCAACCCATTATTCTAATAAGTGGCATTTGCCTTGATGCATAATCACCACATGGCATTCTCAATTTAGGCTTAAACACCCCTAGTGACAACCTAATATATATAGTTATCTTGGGGTGGGATGAAGGAGGGCCTTGACCTGGCTAGGGTAGCATGGTTCACCCACTTAAAAGTGTATTCCTTCCTTACTCTTTAAATTATGAATGTTTTATTTATTTTACTTTAAATTATATATATTATATATACATTGACTATTTCATATTCATTACAAGTTTTCATGAATAAAGTTAGATAATTAGAGCCTTCTCATAAATACAAAGTGTATTTACACACTAAGTTACATAATATCTTTATCCTTTTACACGAGCATTTTAAATACTAAAATAAAATGAAGTATTTTTATATTGTGAAATATGGTATTAGACACTTTAAAATGTTATTCTTGACCTATATTTACCTTACATGACTTGTGCATACACATATGGCTCTTTTATGCCCTTCTCTCCTATACGCTTGCCTTCTATGGGCCCAATCTTCCCAATTTGTAATCACTCACCTATAGGAATTCCCTAGTATGTGCCTAATATATTTATTATCTTAATAATATTATATCTTAATCATCAAATCACTCTTTTCTTTCTTTCTATATTCATCTGGCCATTTTCAGATGAATCTAAAGTCATCCACATGTATCATGATTTTCCATGCACCTAAGAATGGTAATTTTCCAAATTCAAATCATCCTTATAGGTTAGATCATACATTACACATTTTATTGGTGTGATAAATTTACTAAAGATCTATCTAGATATACACAATCTGTCTAATCCTATTCCATATCCATCACTCACTTAATATTAATAAAATATGTATTTGTCACTTACACATTAAGAGGGACTACCCTAAATCTCCCAAATCAAAAATAAGTCACAAAGAGTAGGCCCTATCCAAGTTTGAAGCACATAATCCAATTCAATATTTCCATTTTCAATTTTATAAAGCTAGATCACATGTTTCATTCATATTAAAGGAACACTATTGTACACATAAACCTAACCCAGAGAGATAGGTGTAGTTTAAGCCCTCTTTGGAGTATTTGAAATGTAAGCATCACTAAACCATTCAGTGGGGGATGGTTCAAGTCATCTCAACCATTTTTTATCAATCCTAGTTTCAAAAGTGAAGCTAGGGTGTTATAGTGAAGGACATGTTTTTTAGACCTACACAAATAATGAATTTCTAATATTGCATAAGATAGTGGTTTACAAATAGATTCAAATAGACGTGAAAAAATAGTTATAAATAAATAATATTGACACTTTATTTATAATATCATACATCTCCGTCAAAAATAAGCATCGAACTACTGCCATATTTGTCTAGTTGGGTCTAAACAATTGGGTTCTAGAGTTGAGTGAACCTAGATCCATTTTTAGTCATTTTTTTCACTTAAACATAGTCTCAAACCATAAAAAGTCAATAAAATTTTAAATACCCTAATACTCTTATTAATTTTGATAAATACTAAAATTTTAACTAAACATATTCTTGTAGTATCCAAAATTTCTTAATTTAGTTAGATTTTAGACAATTTGAATTATCTTAAGTTTTATCTTATTTAGATTCATCAATACAATATAATTGAACATATCCATGTTAATACTTTGAATATAAATGGGCATATGATCATTATATATAGGGATTACAATATGTTTTTCACTATTATTAAGACTCATATATCACTTCTTGAAGCACATATCTACATTATTGATATAACACCAATGTCTACTAAGTAAAGTAGATTTATATTTTCTTGAATAAACTAAATTACCTAAAATTCAACATGATAATTTACACCTATAATATCAACATATACATTATTTATAATCCCTAGGTGTTGCACATGGGTCTTTTTTCCATCAAAAAACTTGGGGTGAAGGTCTCAATGTCAGGATTCCCATCTTGTGTCATATCTTTTTTTTTTAAATATTCACTTTAGTATATGATTAATTAGGATGTCACATACAAACTACCTATCAAAAGTGGCATAAATTAACATTTCTTGATCATAAAAATTATTTTTCCTAATCTTAACCTCATATAATTTTACTTGGCATAGTTATGAAGGTTCTTGAACATTATCCAGAACATTTGGTAGTAATTAATTCTTGAGGGAATAACTTCTTTAGAGCACAAAAGAGTAAATATTTTAGGGAGGTCATCTACCTATTTCTCATTATTATCCTAGTAAATATCTTATTTGGCATTGAATCACATTTCCTTTATATGTTTATTTCACCTTAAAAATTATGAATCACATCCATTTCTTCATGTATTATGAACTTATGATTAAGGCCATTGGGGTAGTCAAACACATTGGGTTCAACATGGTGGACCTTTTCTATTAGTTCTTCCATCACTTTTTTCTAGGTAGTGTCATTATTTAATGTAGTATTATTTACCCTATGACCTTTAGGAAACTATAACCCATCCTTTTTTAGGATCCATTGATAGCTTATAAAAACTATCCAAATCAATCTTGAACCCTTTTCAATTTTTTCCTTTTGTGTAAGTTTTTCATATATTTCAAGACATTCCTCAATATTATGCTCTCCTCGATAGAATTTTGGACACTAAATATTAATTATATATCACTTCAATCTTATATACTTGGAAAATACATATCATAGATGTACCTTCATCTTTTATACCTTCTCACTACTGGAAGGCTTGCATATGTTATCTCTATGCCTATTACTTATCTCTTAGTCTCACCAACATCATTATATTAACCTAGGTCTTCTATATTAATTAGAATTTGATAAACTTGATTATCTTATATCTCTCTAAGTTCTATACATGTACTTATTTTTTAGCTTCATAAACACTGCATCCCAATTAGATGCTTATGTTGATACAAGTGTCATGTGCCAACGCATGTGTCTAGTGTCATAAAGTCATTAAATTTTAAAATTAAACATATATCTGTAGTTGGTATAAGTGATTTTATGTGATATCTTTTTAAAAAGTCATTGAAATATATATAATATCAACCCTCATTCATTCCTCACATAACAATTCCATACCTCTCACAAGGCAAAGTAATAAAAGCATTTGATCAATAATTAAAGTGAGAAAAGCTTCCCTATTTTCTCTTATTTCTTTATAATTCATAGGGACAACACATCTACAGGTCTAAATTACTGAAGGAGTATGACATGACTCATATTTTTCAATTTATAAGCTAGGTTACTAGTGTACTCACTTTACACATATTGCACCTGTGTGTACATATAAGACAACACTTTAGGGGATAACTACATCATTCTAAGGCCCTCTTAAAAGTAGTGGCTATCTAGGTATCACCCACTGATAGAGGTGTCTATGGGGTTAGTTTGACATCATGAGCCCACTAACCCATTTTCCCAAGGTCACTATGAATATGAAGAACTAGGTTTTGATAATTCAACAAGAGAGATAGTCCATGAGCTAGAACTGAATGCACCAAAGTGAAGGTGACATAGAACCTAGAACATTCTAGGTGATCATATCCATATCTATTAATTATTACTTACTAGACACATATATCCAAGTTAGACAAAAGCATCGATGCAACCATCCTAAGTCACATAGGTCAAATTTATAGAATCTCACAACTGATCTAGAATCCATATCTTACATATTTATAACCTATTCCACATAATATCAATAGATAAACTGTAATCCAAATATGTGCCATTATTTTCCTTTTATTTTAATTTCAATCATTGGTTATACTTACTATTTTTAGCATATCTCAGTATTTAAATTTAGAATATTGTTTATCTAAGTTTGAAATTAATTGGAATTATATATATTTATTTATCATCCTTGTGCTTATTCATTTATATATTCTTAATCCTATCCCTACTCATAAATTTAGGGTTAAAAATTTGGTGAATATGATTCATGTTCATGTAAAAAAAATTATTCTTAGGGTTTTGCATCAGCCAAGGTTTTAGATTTCTATAATTTTTTAGTTCTGACTTATATTATTTTTTATGCAACCAAGGCATATCCCTAGATTGGGTTGTATGCATATTAAATATATTGAGTTTCCTCTTGTAGTATTTAATATGTCTAAAACTAATGAGATACCTAACCCTATGTATCATTATGATACCAATGTTCATAATGAACATCATATTGATGAGGTTCCCATAAAAGAAGATTCTAATAATGAAAACCATGGATCTAATAAAAATAATGAACATGAGTAAATAGATCAAGTGAAAGTGCAAGTTATTTCATTATTTTGTGAGTGTATTCATCAAAATCCTGGTGACTTTAATGAGACCCTCAAAAATATATTGTAAACTAAAAAATTAAAAGGCATAACTAAAACATCCCTCCCCTTGGATTCTTCATTACTTCCTAAATCTAATGGGGGCACATGTTATGTTTTTATACCTTTATTACCTCATAGCCAAAATGTTATTGTTACACCTACCATGGTATTACCAAGATATTCTACTAAAAAATTAGTTTTAATGACTATTTCTACTCAAACTATGTTTACTTCTCATTTGGTGAGTACTCAGCTTGTTAGTCTAAATCCCATTAGGTCTATAGTTTAAAATATCCTTCAAGTTATATATACCTTACAAGATAAGGTCACAAACATTTTTAAAAAGGCTTTAAAGTCTCCTCATGCTATTGATTCACAAGATGTGTTGTATAATCCTCTTTCACCTAAGATATATTTTTAACCCTTACCAACTAGTTGTTGCACCTAAATTCGCATTTTATGATGACAAGAATGATCCTGAATAACATCTTTGATCCTTATTTGTGGTGTGCCTTGATTATGCCTCTAATGATAAAATTTTGACCAAATTATTTCCAAAGAGCCTCAAATATTATACTTTGATGTGGTTATATCATTTACCTCTACAATTAGTAAAGGCATTCAAAACTATTACAGATCAATTTTTGGCACACTTATCTATTAAAATTATTGAAAAGGTTTCCTATATCCAAATTGTAAAAAATTAAACAAGGAAATAATGAACCTATCAATGAATATGTCTTGAGATACAAGACAATGTTGGTAAAATGACCAATCATATGGTAGATAAAGAGCTTCAAGACATGTTCAAGAAAATTTTACTTGATATTTTACATGAATTGTTTTTAAAAAAAATAAATCTTTTGATGATTTATGTCATGTTGTTCGATACTGTGAAATGAAGCTTATTTCATTGAATAGTTTTAAGTATGTAGAAAGCACACTAAATACATATACATCCAATACCAAGTTTATTATCAAACCAAGTTATAAGGTAAAACCTCTTGAGAGTAAAAAAGAAACAACCACCATGGTTAATCTAGTGTAATAATAACCTAATCATCTTATTTCATTTAATGCACCGAGGAGATAATTTACATACTTAAATGAGTCTCCCACATCATTACTCACATGGATTATAGAGTGTCATATTATATATCTCCCTCCTCCTATAGAGGTTTATATGAGTATACCTCTACCCAAAGGGTATGATGTGAATTTTTATTGTGACTATCACCAAAGGAATCGAATCTATAACCTGGTGATCATCATAAGTAGAAAATATTTAATAATCCTTTACAAGACCATTCTAAATATCTAGAGGTACAAAAGGTATATAATGTGCATCTTCCTCCATCACATTATGAGCACCCATTAGATGGGATTATTGGTACTTATACATGGCATACACCTCATATGGTTTAGATACACTCTATTAATTTAGATGACAATGAGACTAAGGATGATGACTCATCTCTTCATTCCTTATTCATTTTAGCATACCTTGATCACTAGTGTATATGCAATGTTATGATTGATAATGTTACATGAAAAAATATTTGTACGAAGATATTATTTATGAATTTGGGTTTACAAATCATGATTTATATCCTTTGACTAGATCAGTTAGAGTATTTGATGGACCTCACAATAAGTTCTTAGTGAGATTGACTTACCTTTATAGGTGTGTCTTACACATGTGGTTACTGAATTCTTATTTATACCTTCATAGGTGTCTTTGATATGTTATTGGGATGACCTTGGATACATACACTTTGAATAGTACCTTCTTCAATGCATGGGTGTGTTAAATACATTCATGTTGATCAGGTAATTATAATTTTTAGAGTTCTATATGAGCATATTATAGAACAAGGAAAACATATACGTAGGCATTTAGTTATCAAACCTATTAAGGTTAATATTATACAAAAGGGTAAGTAATAGGCAATCTAATTTACTAGGTAGTGTTGTCCTCAAAATTGGCCACTCATTTTTGTAGTCAACATGTTAACCATTTTGGTCTTGCAGGGCAAAAAATGGTTTCCTTCCTTCTCAAAAATGTTATGAGCAGTCAAGTTATCCAATTACCCAAGTCTTTTCAGCAAAAGGAAATCTCTCATTTTCAAAGGGTTTTTTAGTCGGTAAAATGAATAAGGAACAATTCAAAACACTTGAAGGCATTTCCTAAAATTGATAAGGATGGTTCGACACTAAGGTTCAATGATATATGGTCTAACAGTGGGGTTCAATGATTTGAAATGAATGCCATCAAACCGTTGAACCATTGAACTCTACTTTAAAATGGTTCAAAGGTTCAAAATGGTTCAAAGGTTCAAAATAGCAAAAGGTTCAAATAGTTGGTTTAATGATACATTGAATTAAATTCATAAGAAGACTGAGCAAATGTGATTCTTTGCAAAACATAAAATATTGAGCTATCAAACCGTTGAACCATTGAACTGGTGAACTCTAAAAAGATGGTTTAAGGTTCAAAATGGTTTAAGTGATCAGTAACATCCCTGTGGACATCAAATTTAGGATTATGGAATAACTGTTGATTTTCAAATAACATAGACCTGAGGACAAACTCAATGATCCACTGAGAAAGGAGCTGAAGAAGCTAGTAGAAGGTGAGAAGATAGCCTTGAGAGATTGGATCAGTAGGAAGAGACCAAATATAACAAGGAAAGAGGGAATCAAATAGAGAATCTAGAAGCATCTATGGAAGAGTTATTCTAGTGGATGGAAGAGTCCACCAGGTGGATATCAGAGAGCACAAGCATTCAATGGCGTGACCTATTTTTTTTTCATTTGATTAAAGGTGAGTGGATAGTCATGTAAGTATCATAAAGAGGATCGGCCTTGCCTTTCAGAGGATCAAGAAACTCATGCTTTGGAGAAGACATTTGATATGAGTTAAATGCCAAAGTCAGGACTGGTAACTTGCTCTAGCATGGCCCCTACATAAAACTTCCTCTTTCCAATGCATTCAATGCAGCATGGGCCATTTTGTGAAAATAAGCACCAAAGTCTTTCTTTAGATGCTATATATTGTAATCTCTTATTTTGAATGAGGGAGATCTCTAAGTTATTAGAATCAAAAATTTGCCCAAATTAAAAGGCATTTTTGAGACTTTGAGCTCAGATTGTTAATCATATTTTATCAGGTGAATGAGAAATCAAGTGACCTTTCATAATTTATTTTGAAATAACTTGTGTTATGTAGGAAATTATTCTTATGTCTTTTTTCTAAATATAGTCTTATCTATTTGATCAAATAAGCAGAGCAAGTGAAAATAATCTGGAAGATATCCTAAAGCTGATTGTGGAGACTTTGTGCTACCATAATTGTCTTTAGCTTGTGTATTTTCCATTTTAGCACAAAGGATATTGGAAAGGCTTTGAACTAATTTTATCCTTTGTGATCATATACTCTGTTGTAGTTTGTGGTGGAGACTTTGGGCTACACTTCATTCTACAGTGTCCTATGTACTTAATCAATAAGAGAAGCAATGAAAGACTTTGTGCTTTCATGGGTTTCTTGTGGATCCAATTATCACCCAGAAAGTTTTCCTATTGTTTTATGAACATCATTTCTAAAAAATGAGAAATGGATTCAGTTATCACACATGAGTTTTCCTCTATTTTATGAACATCATTTCTAAAAAAAGAGAAATGGATGGTGTGATTCTACCCCCCAGTTAGTATTTAGTATAGGTTTAGTTTATAATATTTTATAGGGAGCCTCCCCTTGCTGAGAGGAGAGATTTATCTCATTATATTGTGACTGATATAACCATTTTGTCTTTAGTTAGTTGATGACAAAATATTCACCCAATAGCTTTTTGGTGACTCTGCTAGGGAAGAACGTGCAAGTTGAAGCCTCACACTTCAATTTGAAGTAGTTCTAGTTCTTTTCCATTCTACATTCTAGCAGATCCATGATATATGCAAAGCTAGAGAGTTCAAGGTATTATTGATCCTGTATTAAAGTTTGTGAATCTAAATCATTTTGATCTTTCTCCTCCATGATCTCACCTCCAGTGAACCAGGAGTTTTCCTCCTACCAACTTAGGTCTCTAATACCAAGCGAAGCTTCTCTTTCCTCTACTAGTAGAGCTTTGTCTATACATACTCCACAAAGGTTTGTTATCCCTCCTTTCAATCATCATATCATGACATCCCAAGGCCTTTGGGGTAACACCTTTGGCCACCTAAATCTAACCCCACCTTTACATGAACTACCTCGTAGTTCAAGAAAGAATTTTTCCAAGTTCTATGGTGATGGGAAAGTTCATCCTGATGAACATATTACAGCTTTCTGCATAGCATATAGTGTGATAGGCATTGAATATGAATATATAGTGGTAAGACTGTTCATAGAAGCATTGTAAAGTGTTGTCATAGATTGGTTTTATCATCTTTAAGCTTAGACTATAAGTGACTAGAACACTCTCAAGGCCAAGTTTGAGGCTAGGTTTAAACCCAAAAAAGATGCACATGCCTTGTTGGCTTAGCTTACGCAAATTAAGAAGGAGCCTCATGAGCCTATGTGAGACTTAATTGGTAAATTTGATAAGCTGAGGAATAGGATTCCTACAATTGCTCAGCCAACACCAAAAAATCTTAAGTGCTTCTTCATCAATTCTCAACTTCCCAAAGTGAGTTTTTTGTTAAGGTGGGCTAGTCATATAGATCTTTTTGTAGATCATATTTTGGCTACCAAGGTCAAAGATGATCTTATCCTTGTAGGTAAGATAAGAAGAGATCCTAATAGAAATAAATTTTCTTCACCTGCTGAAAATTCTTCTACAAGCAACTGATCCTATGGTGCAAAAGTTAGCAAATGAGTTGTTAGCTTTAAAAAGGCAAATGGCCCAAGGAATGTCTGATCCTCCTTCTTATCGAGATATACCAAGTAAGACATTCCCTAACCATTCATATCAAAGCAATGCTATCAAGAATAAAGGGAAACCCAATCACCTTCCTTTTGCATAGGGGAAGCTTGCCATTGAAGCAGCACCAACTAACTTAGTAGTTGGTTATCATGAAGCTAAACATGATTTCTCTTTCCAACCTAAGTTGGATCAAGAAGATGATGTTAATCTCTTTTTAGAAGGAGAAGAATAATTAGCTGGTGACTCCAACATTGGTTTTCTAAATCACCAAGATGAAGCTAGAAGAAAGGGAGAAGTGTTTGATGGATCATATGTTATTTTTACTAGGTCTCAGAACCAGTCAACTCAACAAGATGATAAGGGAAAAGTAGGAGAAGAACCTCAGCCATTAATTTCAATTGATAAATAGGAGACTTCACTACCTTTCCAATTAAAGGACCTAGTGATCAATAAGAAAGTACCTCAAACAACCCTGTACCTTCTACTTCCATTTCTCAGACCAGTCCCACACCTAATAAAACCTAGAATGATAGACTTTATTCCTCTATTTCTATTTCATTTTAGTTATTTGACATAATTGATCATACTAGGAAGACCAAGATCCAAATTTCTGAGTTTGAATACTTATAAGCCAAACCTGAGCAGTTGGATAGGTTGACTGAATACATCAAAAGCAAAACCATCCCTACAGGACAAGATTTTTAAAAAGTGACTCATGATTCCCCAAAGAACAAAGCCACTTGAAATAATCTTGTAATTACTCCTCCTATTTCCCCTAGGAAAATAGAACCTTTCTATGTTTCCCTTTTGATTAATGGTCAAAATTTGAGCAACTGTATAATAGACTATGGAGCCTCTGACAATGTTATGTCTGCCAAGGTAGCAGACTCTCTCGTTCTTACCTTAATTAAAACTTTTGGGAGATGTTCCTCCATGAAAAATAAGCAAGTGCCACTTTTGGGTCAAATCAAAGATTCCCAATTTGCATTTGTAGCTTTTCCAAATAAGAGGATTAAGATGACAGTCTTAGTGGCTCGTTCCAGCTTCTTATGGCATTCTGCTCAGATGTAATTTTTGTAAGGATGTAGGTGGAGAGTTGAATATGGACCTGTCTAAATTTAGGATACCTGTTAAGGGCATCATGCAAAAGTAACTTTCTAATAAGGATTCAAAATATATTGTCACCCAAATGTTAGACCCTGAAGCTCAAATTCTGTTTGAATCCTCAAGAATGGGTAATTACTTTCTATCCACTGAAGATGTTTCTATTTCATTAGATGAAAGTTCATTGGGTGACAATTCAAAGAAATTAGATAGAAAATTAGAAGAATTAGTTAAGCAAAGTTTAGGTGAAAAAGGATCTTCCCTCCCTATCAAAGAGAAATCTTTAAGAAGATTAGATTCTAATGATGTCTAGATTCTAGAATTTGATGGCAGCTATTCTTCTACCAGTTCTAAAGCTGGAATTATTTTGATATCTCCACAAGGAGATATTTTTCCCTTTTCATATAAGTTGTAGTTCAAAAATACTAATAACATTGTTGAGTATGAATCTTTATTGCTCGAATTGAAAGCTGCTCATGCTAAAGGTGTTAAGATTCTTCATGCCCAAGGAGATGCTAAATTGGTGGTTTGTCAGGTAAAAAATTTGTATCAAACCAAAAATGAAAGATTGAAACATTATCACAATATTGTATGGAATTGTATTGAAATTTTTGATGCTTTCAATATTTCTACAGTGCCCAAAGAGTTTAATGATCATGCAGATTCATTGGCTATCTCTGCAACCCTCATGGTTCCTCACAAAGATTTCAAAGTGAACAAGTACACTATTAGTTGGTCTTTCGACCAAGTGTACCTGATAATGCTGACCATTGGTAGGTTTTTAATGGTGATAATCAAATTGTCACTTTTTTGGAAAATATGGATGGTTTTGAGGAGCTCTATTTTCAAGGTAGTACCTCTCTGGCATGGGAATTAGTTCCTGAAACAAGTTTATGAACTAGTGAAGAGTTTCTTCAACTCAAAGGGAATAAAGTCCCAAAAGGTTTGGTTTCTCTTGATAAATTATTTGATAAGCATGAAAAGTGTATCAAGTAGTAACCAATGGATTCAAGTTCATTCAAAGAGTTTGATTAAGTAAATCTAAGTACTGAAGAAAATCCCAAAATGGTCAACATTGGGAAATGTTGCACTACTGACAAAAATCTCAAATCTGTCACTCTTTTTTGATGTTACATTGATGTTTTGGCATATTCCTATGATGACCTAAAATCCTTTAGGCTTAAATAATTTTAGTATGAAATTCCTCTCAAGACTAGGTCATTGCCTCACAAGCAAAAGCAAAGGCAATACAATCCCAAGATATCAGGTACTATCTTTTCAGAGATCTAGAAGATGTTGAATGCTAGGATAATTTTTCCAATTCACTATCCCACTTGGATCACCAACATAGTTCCTATAATGAAAAATAATGAATAAATTCATATATGTGTGGATTTCAAGAATCTCAATTAGTCTTCTCTAAAGGACAACTACCCTCTACCTATCATGGATCAAGTGTTGTAAACAGTAACTAGCTCAAAGATGTTATCAATGTTAGATGGTTTTTTTGGGTATAATCAAGTAGAAGTTGATGAATTAGATCAACACAAAACCACTTTCACTACACCTTGGGGTACATTTACATATCACAAAATGCCTTTTGATTTGATCAACATTGGCACCACATTCCAGAGAGCAATGGACCTTACCTTCAAAGATGAATTAGGGAAGTTCATCGTGGTATATCTTGATGACTTAACTATCTTCTCCAAGCATCATCCTAATAATATGCATCATTTACAATAAGTTTTGGAATGCTGTCAGCAAAATGGTCTTTCTCTTAATCCTAAGAAGTCAATTTTTAGGGTTACAGAAGGTAAAATTCTTGACCACATTGTATCCCAAGAAGGTATAAAAATCAACTCAAAAAGAGTCAAATCTATCTAAAATCTTACTCTACCTACTAGTAAGTTTATTGTCCATTATTTCTTTAGAAAGGTGAATTTTCTATGAAGGTTCATCCCAGAATTTGCAGAAAAAGCCCACCACATTGTCAACATGATGAAGGATAAAGCTACTTTTTGATGGACTATAGAAGGCATAGCAGCATTCAAAGATATCAAAAAGGCTATTTCTCATGCCCTGATCTTAGTTTGTCTAGATTATACCAAAGACTTCATGGTATATAGTTATGCTTCTGAGCACACACTTTCAGCCATTTTGGTTCAGCAGGACAAAGAAGGTGTGGATTTTCCCATATCATTTATGAGATTCCCTCTAAAATATCATGAATTTAAGTATTCAATTATGGAGAAGCATGTTTATGCATTGGTTAAGGTGATAAAATATTTCTAGTTCTATATCTTGAATTCACACACTGTTGTTCTGGTTCCTGATACCATAGTGAAGGCTATTTTAACTCAGCAAGAGTTTGGTACAAAAAGGGGAAATTGGATTGCCAAAATTCTATAGTTTGATATTGATATTAAGCCTACTAAGTTGGTGTGAGGAAGAGGTCTATGTCAATTAATTGCTAAAAATGTATCAGAAGAAACAGGACATGAAGAGGCAGTGACTGATGACATGCCAACAGCTCTTTTTGTTTCTAATACTAATGATTGGTATTCCAATATCACTCATTTTATTACTTATGGTAAGTGTCCTACACATCTATCTTATAAAGAAAAGAGAAAGGTTAAGTTGAGATCTGCTAACTATGTTTTGTGAGATAATGGTTTGTATAAAAGAAGCCTTGATGGGGTATTTCTTCACTGCATGGATAAAATGCAGCAAAGTAAACTTTTGGAGTCCTTCCATAACTTGTCTTATCGAGGACATTTTTCCACACCTCTGACCACTCATAAAATTCTATGAGCCAGATATTATTGGCCTGCTCTATTTCAAGATGCATATAATTGGGTACGTAGATGTGATTTATGTCAACAGTTCATTGGGAAATCCAAGTTGGCCACATTACCCCTCAAGCCTATGGTGATCAAAGAGCCTTTTCAGCAATGGGGTATTGACTTCATTGGCACTATAAACCCATCCTCAAGTGTTGAACATAACTATATCCTCACTATAATAGATTATTTTACTAAGTGGGTGGAAGCCATTCTAGTCAAGCATGCTGCTTCAGAAGTGGTGTGTAATTTATTGAATGAAAATATTATTTCCCATTTTGGAGTTCCAAACAATATTATAGCAGACAATGCCTCATGTTTCTCTTCTCTGGAGATTACTAAATTTTACTACAATCATGGAATTATTATTTCCCACTCAGATTATTATCCGCAAAGAAATGGCTAGGTAGAATTGATTAACAAAAATCTAGTTACTATCATCAGGAAACTGGTTGATGACAATCAGAGGACTTGGCATAAAGAATTGTTTGATGCTTTATGGGCAAACAATATTATGCATAAGAGGGCAATAGGTATGTCCCCATTACAACTTATATATGTTTTAAATGTAGAAAACCCATTACTTTAGAATTACCAGCATTGAAGTTGGCAAAGACAATAAAAGATTCAACTTTTGAAAGTTTTATTGACAAAAGAATCATGTGTCAAACTGAGTTAGAAGAGTAATGAACTATAGTAGTGGACCACATTGTTGAACATCAAAACCAGGTGAAGAAACTTTTTGACTAGAAAGCAAGGATTCATGAGTTTTAGATTGGAGATCAAGTCTTGTTATGGGACAAGAGGAGAGAACCAAAGGGAATGCACGTAAAATTTGATTCCTTGTGGAGAGGTCCATTCACCATCTATCAATTCAATGGTGATAATAGTTTCTTATTGAGATATCAAGATGGGATGCCATTCTCACTACCTTTTAGTGGGAAGCATTTGAAGCACTTCAATCCTTGAAGTATCAGATAAGTCCAGTTGTACATTTGTATAGTCTTTATTTATTTTTTGTTGTTCATTTGGTTTTTTTGGCATCTTTCTCTTTTTGGGTGGCTTGATTTTGTGGCCCAATGGCATATATGAAGGCACTTAGAGTCTATATTCTACTCCCTTCGATTGTTTTAGAGTACAACTGATGGAAGTTCCCCAACTAGAGCTTGTTGTTGTCCCAAAAATTGGCCACTCATTTTGGAAGTCAACATGTTAACCATTTTGGTCCTGCAGGCCAAAAAATGGTTTCCTTCCTTCTCAAAATTTTTTTGAGCAGTCAAGTTATCCAATTACCCAAGTCTTTTTGGCAAAAGTAAATCTCTCATTTTCAAAGGGTTTTTCAATCAGGAAAATGAATAAGGAACAATTCAAAACACTTGAAGGCATTTCCTAAAATTGATAAGGATGGTTTGATGTTGAGGTTCAATGATATATGGTCCAACGATGGGGTTCAATTATTTGAAATTAATGTCATCAAACCATTGAACTATTGAACCATTGAAATCCACTTTAAAATGGTTTAAACGTTCAAAATAGTGAAAGGTTCAAAGAGTTGGTTCAATGATACATTAAATTGAATTCATAAGAAGACTGAGTGAACATGACTCTTTACAAAACATAAAATATTGAGCCACCAAACCGTTGAACCATTGAACCGTTAAACTATTGAATTGGTGAACTCTAAAAAGATGGTTCAAGGTTCAAAATGGTTCAAGTGACTAGTGACATCCCTGTAGACATCAAATTTAGGATTATGGAATAACTATTGATTTTCAAATAACACAAACCTAAGGACAAACTCAGTGATCCACTGAGAAAGGAGCTAAATAAAATAGTAGAAGGCAAAAAGATAGCCTTGAGAGATGAGATCAGTAGGAAGATACAAAATATAGCAAGGAAAGAGGGAATCAAATAGATAATCTAGAAGTATCGGTAGAAGAGTTATTCCAGTGGGTGGAATAGTCCACTAGGTGGATATCAGAGAGCACAATCATTCAATGACGTGGCCTATTTTTCTTCGTTTGAGTAAAGGTGAGTGGATAGTCACGTAAGTATCATAAAGAGGAGTGGCCTTGCCTTTCAGAGGATCAGGCAACCCATGCTTTGGAGAAGACATTTGATATGAGTTAAATTCCAAAGTCAAGATTGGTAACCTACTCCAACATGGCCCCTACATAGAACTTCCTCTTTCCAATGCATTCAATGCAGCATGGGCCATTTTGTGAAAACAAGTGCCAAAGTCTTTATTTGGATGCTATATATTATAATCTCTCATTTTGAATGAGGGAGATCTCTCAGTTATTAGAATCAAAACTCTGCCCAAATTGAAAGGCATTTTTGAGACTTTAAGCTTAGATTGTTAATCATATTTTATCAGGTGAATGATAAAGCAAGTGACCTTTCAAACTTTATGTTGAAATAACTTGTGTTATGTAAGAAATTGTTCTTATATCTTTTTCCTAAATACAATCTTATCCATTTGATCAAATAAGCAGAGCAAGTGAAAATAATTTGGAAGATGTCCTAAAGCTGATTATGGAGACTTTATACTACCATAATTATCTTTAGCTTGTGTATTTTACATTTCAGTACAAAGGATATTGGAAAGGCTTTGAACTAATTTTATCCTTTGTGATCATATACTATGTTGTAGTTTGTAGTGGAGACTTTGGGCTACACTTCATTCTACGGTGTCTTACGTACTTAATCAATAAGAGAAGCAACAAAAGACTTTGTACTTTCATGGGTTTCTTGTGGATCTAGTTATCACCCAAGAAGTTTTCCTATTATTTTATGAACATCATTTTTGAAAAAAGAGAAATGGATTTAGTTATCACACAGGAGTTTTCCTCTATTTTTTGAACATCATTTCTAAAAAAAGAGAAATGGATGGTGTGATTCTACCCCCAGTTAGTATTTAGTATAGGTTTATTTTATAATAGTTTATAGGGAGCCTCCCCTTGCTGAGAGGAGAGATTTATCTCATTATGTTGTTATTGATATAACCATTTTTTCTTCAATTAGTTGATGACAAATATTCACCCAATAGGTAGCTAATTCTTGAGATACCATTTTATCAGAGATCCACATTGGGTTCCATGGAGTCCTCATCTACTATGCACCATATTCAAATATCTAGAGAACCTACACATGTTCCTATTACTACTATTTCATAGAAACCACATACCATTTAGTGATGGGTTCTATGAACCCTTATTCCTATTATTTCTTCATGACCATGGATTCTTATTATACATACATAGAGTATCATAGATTCTACTATGATAGATATTGCACCTATACATGTTCCTTAGTAGTACCACAAGTTTATTGCACCATATTAATAGTGGGGAGATACCTATGATCATCCATTTGTTAAGATCATAGGAAAGTCTTTTCAATGTCACTTATTCCAAAAATATAAAAATAAATAAAAAATTCAAACATCCAAAATATTTTTGACATTTAGATGTTATATTAGCTCCTTGGCACCCAAGTTGTTAGTTCTACATTAGTGTATAACATATCATTTATTTATATATACATGTGTTTCATGCATATTTAAAGTGTGATATAAGCATAAATAGATACATGACCTATGCACTTTTGGATGTTAGGATTTCCCTCTACTCATGTCATGTGGACATTGGGGGCATCTACTTCTTTGATCATGATACATCTAAGTTATATTATTTTATGATCACTTTACATTATCATATTTGAGATTATTTAATTACACATGTATTTATCCATTTTTATATCTTTCACAATGTACTTGATATGTTATGTACTTAACATTTTTAACACATTAATTATGGTCTAGTATTTTATGATTATGTTGGTTGCTTATGCTTTCAATTATGCACTTCCTTGAGTATTTTTCCTTGCTTATTTGAGAATTTGAATATGTTTCATTATTTTTTACCCTCATGCCTTTATTTTCCTCTTTTAAATTTGAATATTTCATTTCTTTTTATATATACATTTTACTAAGTCATGTCCTATTTAATGTGTGGCATTTGAACATACCCCTTATTTATGGTCTCCTTAGACCATTATCTTTGTATTTTTTGTTGACTAATATTATGTGTGTGCTTGATCTCTTGTTAATATTTCACTATTAATCTATATACATTAACATGATCTATATCATGCATCTTAGGTCTTAATGTGATCGAATTTTTCACTTTAATGATATATCTACCTAGACATGTTTCTGTTGATGCACTTATTATGCTCCATGTGTCACTAGGGAATAAGGGGAAAGTAAGAAACTCAATTTAAAGTCTTGGAATGACTTAGGGCTTGATTTTTTTATAAAATTATTGTTAGGAATAGCACAAATAGTATAGATATGGTAACCACTTTGAAAGTCTACAAGTAGACCCTATTGTAAGGATAACAAATGTTTATACAGTGACACTTTTCTTGCTAATATTTTTGAATTATCTTAATATTTTCCAATTGATGCCCAAAATAAAAACAAATAATGGATATTTATAGCATGATATAAACTAAGGTGATTCATGGGTGGATCCAAGAGTGATTAGGGTAGGACATAAAAGACATTATGTTTAAGGTGATTAAAGATGCCAATTTTGCTAACTTCAAAGGCAAAAACACATAAAAATAACATCTACCAACCCTATCATAATGCTCAAAGTTAAAAAAATATAGTTAAATATTAAGAGGAAAGGAAATGTATATATATATATATATAATAACATATTTTGCATAAAATTACTCAATCATAGTGAATTACATATCACATTCATATGTAAATGAGAAGAAAATAGAGTGTGTACACTATCAAATTTGTTAGCCTAGCATTAATCTCAAACTAATAGGTGCATATATGAAATTTAATTACCAAATTATTTAATGAAAGGAAATAATCAGACATCTAAAAGTGTGAGGAACAATATCTATAGAAATAAATAATTAAACACTATAAACAAACTTGTTTATTATTTGGCTCTCTTGTATTAATTCTTGTAAATTACTATTTCTGATTACAAATGAGGGGAAGACCCCTTTTATAGGCTCAAAATTCCTAAGACAAGTTTGATTGGGTGCGTAAATGACACCCAATATATAACCAAGTGGCCTAAAACTACCACATTACAATGGAATATTTCTAATTAAAAATTATAAAACATAACTGAATATTCTTTATGGTTCAAGAGGTGGTTGTTGGCTTACTTGTTTTTGTTGTTGTTGCCTCTACTTATTTTTTTCTTCTTTGGTCTATACCTATACACAAGCTTGATAATCCTAGTTAATATGAGAAAAGTCCAGTATCATAGGTCTAAACAAATCTGGTATATCTTAGATGAGCTTACCATGTTCTATGAGTATGGGCCTCAATGCTTCCTCAATTGCCTCCACTTTCTATAGCCTATTATTGGAAAATTCCATGATGTTTATCACCTTGGTAGTTGTCTTGGCACTGGTTACATCCTATTATAATTTTGAAATAAATACCTTCATCTATGCCCTAAACTTTTGATCATCTATGAAGGAGCCATCATGTTTGGTCACTCTAATGATCATGGCATCCTTCAGTAAGGGCTATATTAAATTTAATTTTCTCAAGAGATATACTTGCATCCTTGAGTTGATCCAACCATGTCTTAAAAATAATCCTCCTATTCATGAGGATGGTTTGTACAAGAATAAGGTCTTTAAGAGGAAACACCTTTAGGTCATGAAACTTCTTGTTTCTTTCCACTCTCACCAAGTTTGCTAACTTGGTGTCATAAAGGGCAAGGCTTTGGTCAAGTTTAATTACCCCTTTGGCTTTCTTGATCCCATCATCTTCCCTTTTCTTCATAGCTTTGTATAAGTTAAAGACATTACTTATTAAAATTAGACTACTATCTGGCATAGTGGGTGGTGCTTGCTCCTTCAACCTCTTTAGTTCCTGCTACATCCCATTCATTAAGGCAATAGTTGATTATGCTTGTTCTTTTTCTCTTTCTAGTCAAGGTGAAGAGTGTCTCTTCACTCTCATATATCATAATAAATCTTGACTATGGTTGTTCTACTTGTGTTCTAACCACCCTTTTCATGGTGCCAATGTTAGCATTGAACCTCATACCAATTTGGGTTAAAACTTGGCTTATCTAAGGCCTCCCTTACCTTATTATCTACAACATATCCCTCACCAAATTAGGGGTGGTTATAGCTACTAAATTTGTGGGAGGTGGTTATAATTTTAGTTCCTAGGAAGAGGATGAGGCCAAGTTTTTCGTAGGGATATATAAAGTGGTTGGGTCCAATTGCCCAAGTGAGTCAAACAAGGATTTGATAGGGCTCATGTTGAGTATAAATGAGGTCAGCATTGAATATCTAATAATTTTAGATATTTTGGTGGGTAAAAGTGGTTTCTACTAGGTGAATGACTTTAGTATGGGTTTTAGTGGCTTGGTGGATACAAGGGAGCCAAGTGTGAATGATGCACTTGTAATGGCTACGTAGGAAGGAGTAGAATCTATAACTAGGTCAACACTAGTTCTTTGGGATCTTGATAGAGGTGGAAATTTAGTAGTGGAATGGGAAATGAATTTGGGAATGGTTCCCCCAAAAGAATAAATTGTGGAGGATGTGAACATGGGAGTGTGAGAAAGAGCCAAAGCAAGGGTAGTTGTAAATGTACCAATGATTGAGAAAGAAGACAATGGTGGATAACTTATAGAAGAAGATTATGAATCTAATGGATGGGATATTACTCCCCTCATTTTAGTCCTATGGTACCTCTTCCTTGTATAAACTTATTCAATAGTCCTCCCAACTAGTGCCTATAGTCCCTCCATTGAAAACTTAGTTTCCTACTATTCTTCCTCAAGATTATTGATCCTAGGATCTGATTGATTTGGGATTTATACGGTAGTTTCCTCAATAGGTGTAGATATAATTAAAATACTATGAGAGGGGTTAGGTTTTTTACTTGACACTCCTAGTTTATATCTTGGATTCATGTCTTGTCTACTTTGAGTGGCCTAAAGTAAAGCCCTATAAGGCCTATTCTTAATAAGAAGAATGTTATCCTCTTCTTCTTCTTCTTCCTTCTCCTCATAGTTTGTATTGAATAGGGTCCCATGAGTTGGTGGGAGCTGAGACTTCACTATGTCTTCCTTCTTCCTTTCTTATTCAAGCCTCATTTCAAGCACTATATTCTTTTTTTTAGAATTTATTAGGACTACATCATCATTCATTACATCTAAGTATATCCATTCATGCACCTCATCTTGGTGTTTATATTCTATAAACACATCATTTCTAAACTCAAGGAGATTCGTGGAAATGACTTGATTTGGATCCCTCATTCTAAATTCATCTTTGGGAAATAGGTACAAGTACCTATGCCTTAAAACCACTACAACATCCTACCATCTCATCATATTTATCCTCCCCAGCTTGTAAGGAACCTTTTGGGGGGCTAAATGTTTATTCCTCTTAAAGATGTAATCAATGGAGTAGTTGATAGGCCATCTACTCCTATGCCAAATTCAATGTTACATATCTTGATATCCTAAGGAGAGATACCATTACCCCTTACATTCAAATGATTGTATAATTAGGGTAGATCTAGAATATACCCATTTCTCTCAGTACCTACCTAAATTTTGATGGCACCCTTTGAATTTCACATTCGGTGATTGACTTGTAAATAAGAGGGTAAAAATATTATGTTATTATATTCATGTGGTGCATGAAGCAGTGGATGTGCATTACATAATATGTTTGGGACATAATTTCATCTCATGTAGGAGTCCATGTGTTTGTTCCGAATTTTGTAGTTACACATATAACATCCAATAGATAGCTCATCATGTATAATGGATCTCTATTCCTACATGTGCCATTCATAGTAGTGAATAGGTTACTACTAATAGTATCTCCAAGTGAGGGGGTCTATTGATCCTAAAAGATTATTTACAATAGTGGGATAGACTTTATATCCACGTATCCAATTTGTGAATTGCCAAATGTTATATTTAATAGGGTAAGGCCAACCCTAACTCCCTTTATAAATTAGTGAATGGGTAAATTCCCTTGGTCATCCATGAAGACCAATCTAATTGGGTTTGTCACCCATGAAGCTAGGACTATCTTTGGCTTGTGTGCCTCATACCATTTATCAATGATGCTTTGGTTATAGTCTAGCTATATCAGGGGTAGGCCATGATATTTTTTGGAACTCAACCCTACAATAAAGGTAATAAAAATCCCTTGGTTCATACATTTGATTAATCCATCCTCACATCTTGACATCCTAAATATGTCGTATACTAGGTCAGTGCATGGAATAACCTCTAGTTTTATTGTAGTTTTATGGAGACTAACAACTTGGATTACTAAGATATCTAAAGCAAGGTGAATGATGTGGGGTATGGTATTAGAATCATCAAGATCCTTGGATCCTTAAAACTTATAATAGACATTTCTATAATGCTTGTCTCCTATGTCTATGACTTTGGGGATGAACTTTATGTCTTTAAAAATGATTGAATTACCATATTAAAATAAGAAATCATCATTTTTGAATGTAATACCCTTACCTAAAGTGGAAGGTCCTACCTAGGATATTTATTCAATATTTTAGGTATCAATTAACATCTTTTATATCTCTATGTAAATTTAGGGCTCTAACAATGGTGGCTTTGGTACAATCTACAAAGAGATCGAGCTTGGTCAACTCGAGAGTACAAATAGTAGAGAGAAAACACTTAGGGATTAAAATACAAATGTAAGTAGAAATAACTAAGTAAATTATCCATTTGAAGATTGATTTTATTAAATGTAGTGTATATGGAAATCTTGGGTTGTGCCGCATTAATGGCCAAATCCTCAACTTTGAATTTCTTTAAACTATTGCTTTTAGCATTTATTCTACTTTAAAATTCAAATTTAACATTGATTCACCATCAATTTTAGATTTAAAGCTAAAGGTTTACACCTTTTGACATTTTAAAAGACACCTTGGATCCAACTAGGCATTTATGGGGTGTGAATGTGACCAAATTGCTTAGTTAGCTTAAATTTGGACATGTGGTACCTTTTAATTTCAATGGGTTCTCTAGATGCATCCTAGTGTGATGATTTATTTGTACTATGCCACATGACATATCTTCATTCATGGAAATTTATTGGGTGGGGCCCTCCAAATTTTTTTATTTATGGGTGTTTCATGTGTTACTTTTATAGATAATCATATCTTCTTCTTCACCAGGTTGCTCTCTCATGGGAAATCATGGATTTGCTTTAATAGGTATTGCCTTCGAAAGGATTTTTTACAACTATCAATTACTTGGATTTAATCATATGGCTCAAGTGGATCCATGCATTAATCTCAAGGTAATTATATTGATCATAGATCATAATCCATAAGAATGACATGTGGCATCATCTCACAGGTCTAATGGGGACACACATTGCTTTGATGGGCCTTTGGAGGTGTGTTAGTGGATCATTAGATAGAAACAGTGTGGGAATGACAAGTTTCATCATCATGTGGTTCAAAGGGGGAAATGCATCATTATCATGATATTTTATTCATTATTATACCACTTTTCAATCTTGGAAAGGACCTTGGATAGCTGTATTTTATTGAGCCTTGATTGAATGGCTCAGATGCCTCCACATGTTCACTCGAAAAACTCTCACAAGATTTGGATCAAATGAAATGTGGTGTGGGCATGCATTAGTCTTGGATGAATCTAGAGGGGACACACATAAACTTTTAAAACTCCTTGGGCCTATCTTATTGCCACAAAAACACATGGTGGTATCTTATGGGTTTCTTTGTGTAGCGAGATGCATGGTGACTCAGATTGAATGGGTTTGCCTAAAGGGGCTAGGATCTTGACACATAGCTCATGTATTTGAATTCCAATGGATAAATCCTTTGTAATATATTTGGATGGTGACACATGTTTCATGGGATTTGGTATATTCATTACAAGTATCCTACATGGATTGTATTTCTCCCAGCTAATGGCACAACTCCAAGTTCTAACAGGAAAAATTAGGCCATTGGATGAGTACCATGATGACATGTGGTATGTTGAGGGGTGATTGTCCCTTTATAATATATTCTATAATTTGACATCTTTTGATGTGTCAAAAACTAATACATTAACTTTTCCACCCTAAAAATTTATGCGAGAAGTTAAGTTAGACTTAGGGAGACGTCAAATGCCCATCACAATTGGATTAAAATCAATTTAAATAAAAATCACACATGTAAATGGTTTAATAGAGTATAATGTTAGTCTAATAATAGAGTGAATCTTATTTCATCCTTATCAATTAGGGAACTAGGTATAATACTCTTAACAAAGGCCTGTTCACACATTTTGAACCTATTTGTGGTCAATAATTAATTTTTGAATGAAAACTTGTAATGATTCAAATATTTATGAATATTAGTCTATATTTAAAGATGAATGATTAACCATAAATTACTTATGTAAATATTGAATCAATTTTATATGTAGTTAAATGTCTTAAGAAGCTCATCTTTTTAGGCATTTTAGAAAAAAAAAAGAAGGGTTCCCATTCTGGGAATAGGGGGTAGTTAAGCATCAAAAAATGGTGACCTCTATAGGAAACATTTCAAAATGTTAGAATCTAGATCTTCTATTCAAATATGAATCAAAAATTAATCATCTCATTAGGTCTTTTAGTTAGTATCAAAACTACTTTTTAGAACCAAATGAAAGCTCACAATCTAAAAATAGATTTTAAATCTTGTAGACAATCATACTATGTTTGTGATTTGAAGTTCATTAACCATTACCATTGGGTTTAGAAATGTTAACTTTCAAACTTCAAGACATCAAAACATGAAATGACTAAATCATTATTTATGTTTAAATAATAATGCTTTGCTTAATTAAGGATGGATTGTGCATTGCTTTGTTTTTAGCCAGGCATTCATAACCTTGACAGAGATACTTTTGACTCCACTCTAGGCCTTGCTCTACTACCAGCCAAGCATCCATAGCCCCGATAGAGATTAACTAAATCACAATTTATGGAATATGAATTAGTTTATGATTTTAATTTATTGGTGTATCATATTTTGTTTTTTATACCTACATTCATAAACTAGAATGGTTGTGAACTAGATTTATCTAGGTGTAAGAATTGTGTCAAGACATAGTCTAAATGCTATACACTCTCAGATATCAAATTATACCTATGCAATTATTTAGTGATTTGTGTGATAGAATGATGTTCCACATAGATTAAAACTTTTGTTCAAGAAAATGCTTAGTCATCTAGACTATATTTTAGCTTTAAAATAACCTAGGACTCTCATGAGAAAACCACTTTCTAATTAACCTCACCCAACTTTTCTAAACTTGGACAATGCTAAAGGCTTCTAGGATTTGGACTACCAATGACAAAGATCATCAATCCCTTCTTCTCATTGAGGGTCAGATTAACATAAAATGAGCCAACAAATGCTTGTCTAGAGGAATTATTATAGCACATAATAGAAAAAAAAACACAACAGGAAAGTAAAGCAAAAAAGGAAACAAAAAAAATCAAAGCAAGAAATCAAAGTGGAAAGAAGGAAAGGAAAGAAAAAAAATCAAACTATTCTACTCCTACCTAATATAATATAAACAAGCTTACTCTCCTTGTGGAATTTAGGATAGAGTAGCATAGAAGTAATGCTTCATTTATTACCTATTGACTGGAAAGGCTAATTCATTCCCTTACAGGCCTTTGAGCCTAAATGCATTCTTTCTACGTATCTATGCTACTTAATATGGTCCAATCTACAAATGAGTGAACTTGTCATGCTGTCCCTTTTTTTGTGGGCCTTATCCCATAGTAGGACTAAGTCTAAGATTTAGAATGCTTTACTATGGCTCTCTTGTTGAACCATCTCTTCACAACATCTAGATGCTTTTTGATGTTTTCCAATGCTTCATCTCTATCATCCTCCATTTGGATGATGTTTAGTATCCTAGATTGCACTCTTTCATCATCTTCCATGTACTCATCCATGAACTCAAAATTAGGTAGCTTCAACATGATGGTAAATATAGCTTATTGCCTATAAACTAATAAGAATAGAGATGATTTGAGTGCCTACTTGTATCTAGTTTTGTCTGCCCAAAGATCAAATTTTAGTAGGGACTATCATTCCCTAGGTTTCTTTTCTACATACTTCTTTATGAGATTCATCAATTTTTTATTAGTGGATTTTGTAACTCTGTTACCCTAAGGGTAGTAGTTTGAGGAAAAATTGATGACTATCTAGCTGTCATATGCCCATTAAATGAATTCAATTGATGTGAAGGCTAGGCCATTGTCACACACTAGAGACAAGGGTGTCCCTAATCAGGTGATGACATTTTCTTCAAGTAACTTGATGAAATTGATTATTCTATTGTTTTTGATGGTCACTACTTTAGTCTAGCTAGTGAAATAGTCCATGGTAGTGAGTAAAAATTTGTGTCATATGGAGGAGTTTAGATTTATTATTCCTTGAAGTTGAGACCCCATTAATCAAATGGCTTCACTTCACTTACTGGTTGTAAAGGCATGAATTCCTTTACTTCTCTTTGATCAAACACTTGACATTGGTGAAATTTTTGCATATAGGTATGTAAATCTTTAAATATGGTTAGCTAGTAATATCCAACCCTTAATATCTTATGTTTATTGGTATGTCCTAAAGTATGACCACTTCCCAACTTGTCATGGAAATTATCCATGATCTTTGTGGCTTTATATTTTGAAACACATCTCAAATAAACTCCCTCATAGTTATTTTTATATAGAACCCCTATTTGATCATAGATTAGGATGATCTCATCCTAAGGGACCTTTTATACTCTCTCTTGAGGTGTGGGACACATGCTCCATGCAAAAAACAATGGACAATGTCCTTATACCAATCTCCTCTGGGTACTTGATTTGCTTTAACCTACAAGACATCAATACGAGAATCAATGTTTGTAATGATCTAAATAAGACCTTGACCTCTTAAAAACTTAGAATACTTTATACCTAAGTCATGTTATTGAAGATTGGTCATCTACTTCCCTCTTCTATCCCCAAGTTCATTTTATCTTAACATTATCTTGACAGTTGGATCAGACACTATAGCATATGTCTTGTTCTTGAGGATGTAGTGACTAAATTTCTTTATAGCCTTTCATTCTAAACCTAGATTGTACCTTATCTAAGCAAAGGATTTTTTAGGTCCTCTACCCAAATAAATTCCAACATGGGAATGACCTTAGGCTTTGGGTTACCTAATCTTGGGTCAAATGTCTAGGATTTTTAATGAGGCTAGCTCCTCTAATACATCACTTAGCTTATTTACACTAAAACCTATTAATTACTAGGGTGAAAAGGGAGAGAAAGATAGCTGAAAGGTAAATCTAAGATAATGTTAGTGATGCACCTAAATTGATTATTCATCCACTCTATTTGAACTTCTAAAAACACTAATGAGACAAGCAAAAGATTGAATCTACAACTCCAAATGTCAATTATGCATTAATATCTCATTGAGAGGTTCACCAAGTGATCAAAACTTGAGGGAAGTGATGGAGAGGCCTGATTTAAGGAACTAACCAATTAATGTGTCCACTATTAGCTTTAATCAAATGATATTAAACACTAAACATGACATGTATAATAAGATAAACTAGTAGTTAGGTGAGATCAGGACTTAACAAGGGAGAGATTTATACCACATATGCAAATCAACTAACATAAACACACTAGATAAGCATAATGAAATCTTAACATAGTATTATATTCATCTCAAGAAGTTACAAAGCTCAATCTTGGTAGATTCTAAGCATTCCCAAGAGAGGGATCATTTCTAAGGCTCAAAAGCCTATATTTATAGCAAAAATGGATGAGAGAGATGGGGATAATGCATAGAAGGATGGATAAGGGAGCATAATAACCAAGATTTCCAATCATTTTAGCCTTGATTCCAATAAAAAAATATCATAATATCTAATGCTACTTATATAAAATGGATAAAACAACCATATCAATCCCTTTCAATCTATTTCTAGCCTATATTGATGCTCCTTATAGTTTTAATAGCGGGATCAAATAATTAGCAATCTTCTTCTAGAATTTATGTAGTTAAAATAGCTTAATCAATCTATTTTGATCATGGTAGCATTGATTTCTCCCTACTGGCTCCCTATTGGTTCATTTTAGCATGTAAAAAGGGTCACAATTAGCTTCAAGACCACCTCGCTAATGGCTTATCCATTGTATTAGTTTTGGTGATAAACCCTTGAAATTGATGTGTCTTCCTTTGTGGCATATTCTTGACATATTTGATCTAGTTTGACCTTGATTGTATCTGGATTCAAATTCTTATATTGGCCCTTGATCAACTTGCTTATGCACCATTGGATCTACCTTCTAAGCTTACACATCCACCATTGATTCTCTTCTATATGAATGGATGAAATCCATAGATATTATAACAATTTAACATGATTGATACACTTGTCACCTACACATTTTATGACCCATCACTCATCATTAGATTTGATTTATATGATGTATCATGCATTTTGGATCTTCTTGGACCTACTAAATTGAGCTTCATCTACCTACCATTGGATCTAGATTATGCTCCTAATAATATGCCACTTGTCACTTATATATTCACCCTAGAGATCCTTTGACATTTTTACTTGATGCTCACCATTGATCTTTTATGCATGATCAAATGCACTACATTAGATCTTTGGGACCCATTTACATCACATATTACCCACTCGCCATTAGATTTTATCTTAGCTTACATTATCTAGACACTTGTTAGTTACATATTCATCCTTGGGAACTTTTAATTCAAATAGTTATTTCATGAAGCCTAAACTTGACATATGTGTGCATGTTTCATTCTACAAGTCTAACTTTAAAGGCTTATATCTTGAGATAGCAAGCTAATCAAGACATGAAATTTGTATCGAATGACCTTAGCACTAAATACATTGATCTTATATGGTCCTTTTGGCTTGAGATACTTCTTAAGCATATTTATAAAATGCACAAGAAATTGGTCTATTTGTTTCTCTATGATGTGCAATGATGGTCTGGCTCTTTAAGATCACCAAATTGACACTTTAAGCATGCTTAAAGTGTTTTAAAAGATTCAAAATGGCAATTGGTCTTTTCATGAAGTCCATATCCTCCTTATGGAATTAGATCAATCTTTAATCAGGACCTTTCTTAGCTTGTTATTCTAGATTAGGCAAATTTTTGGTATGTAGGCCAAATTTGGCTAACATCTTTGGCAGCTCAGTTGGGTAGCATGTCTGCTATGCTTGAGACTCAGACCATTTGCATGACTCTTAGATTAAAAAAGCAATGAAAAATCTAATCCATGACTATAATTACCCATTGGTTTGCAAATACAAAATATTCCACCAAAATAGGGAAGGAAACAAACAAATCATGGAAGCTAACTAAACAAAGAAAAAGTAAACAAATTAATGTGTTAGGATAGCACTTGGAGGAAGGCAAAACAAAATAACTATGTATAGGGAACTAAACTTTTAGTATCAATGTTTCAAGTGTATCCCATTAACTGGGATAGGAATCTCCTCACCATCCATCCTTGCAAGTTAGAAGGCATTGTCGGGTTTGTAGCTAGAGATTATGTATAGATCACTCTAAAGAGAGTCAAACTTTGTATGTCTTCCTGGTTTAGCTCTATCTTTATCCCACTTGAGGACCAAATCTCCTTCTTTAGAACTTTATGAATAATCTCCTTTGTCAAAATATATATTTACTTTTACTTGATGGATTTCCATGGTTAGCATGGACTGATGTCTTGTCTCTTCCAAATCTATAATCTCATCATATCTGATCTCCATAGGTTCATTCTCTAATAACTCAAGTTGATGCATTAGGTTTAGGGTAGTTGGCTTCCTTACCATATACCAACTTATAGGGGGAGTTGGCTATTAACTTCTTGTATGTGATCCTATTATCCCATAGAGATGAGTTCAATTTTATATGCCAAGACCTATGATTATCTTTAATTATTCTTCTTATGATTTTTAATAGGTTCTTATTAGTGAACTCATCAAGGTCATTTCCTTGGGGATAGTAGTTTGATGAAGTGCTAAGAAAGAAACTATTTTAAACTTCCCATTAGTTGAATTTAGACCCCACAAAGGCCATAAAATTTTTATAAATGATGTTTGAAGGGATTCCAAACCTAGTAAGCAAACCTTCATAAAAATCTAAAACATTAACTCATTTGCTTCCTTCAATGCCACTACTTCTATCCATCTAGTAAAGTAGTCTATAGCAGTGAGTATCCATTTATGTCCTAAACTTTAAGGGGGGTTAATGAGACTAATAAATTCCAATTCCCATTGGACAAAGGGATAATCCACTATAATTGGTTAGATATGTAAGGCTGAAAATTTCACCTTTATTACAAACATAATACATTGTCTGCATTTCCTAACCCATGCATGACAATCACCAAATAAGCTTGGCCAATAATACCCACCTCTCATGCTCTTGTGGGCTATATTTCTTGATGAGTAATGCCCTCCACCATGTCGATCATGAAACTGCTCAAGTAATCTCTATGTTTGGCATATTTCTATACATCTTAGTAGCATGCCATTGATATCTTTCTTGAACAAAACACCATCAATAAGAAGAAAAGGAATTGAATGCAATCTAAAATATACTATTTTTGAAGGGCTTATATTAGAAGGATAAATACCATCTTGGTGGTTTCTTACCATGTCTTGAAACTAGTTCGAAGGTGAGGTGTGATCAGCCACAACTTCCTCATCATTAGACACCATAACCACCCCATTGGCTTCTTATAAGTCTTGGGCTAGATGTTCACAAAATCCCTTGCCTCTAATTAGATTTTTGACCTTGATCTCCACATCATACTTCATTACCTTTATTATCAAACTAGTTCTTTTCTCATTTATGTCTTTGTTCAAGAGAAACTATTTGATATTTGGATGGGCAACCATTAGGTGTATCTTATTATTAGATAGAAAGTATCTAAATTTCTTGAGAGACCTTATGACTGAAAGTACATGCTTTTAAAAAAAATACCTTATTTCATATTCTTCCAAGCCTTGATTATATAAGGATATTGGATGCTCTAAAGCCTCATGGTTTTGATGCATAAGAATGCCTGAAATGGTATCAATGTTAGCATAGGTGTACATAATGAAGTCCTTAGATAAATTTGGGTTCATGAGTATAGGATCACTATTTATGGATTTCTTAATTTCCTTAAAACTCCTTATTCCTTCCTTGGATGAGTTGAAACTCTGATTCTTATTTAGCATGGTTGTAAGTGGCTTGGATAAAGTGGTAAAATCTGAAATGTATATTATAATAAAATTGATCTCCCTAAGAAACTTTGCAAAGAACTTTTGTTCTTGGGCAAGGAAATTGAAATAATTGGATCTATTCTTTTAGGATTTATGCTTAAACCATGCTTTGAAACTTAATTTCTAAGGAGCTTACCTTCAAGAAATGATAAGACACACTTCTTGGGATGTAGAGATAACCCAAATTGTCTACAACTTTCAAACACTTGATCAAGATGAACCATTTGCTCACTTACCTTCTTTGAAAACATTTTTATATCACTAAAATAGACTAGTATAGACTTGTTAATAAGGCCCTAGAATTCCATATCCATGGCTCTCTAAAAATTTGCTCCATTATTGGATAAACCAAAGGGCATCTTTTTATATGAAAATGTCCCCCACTTTATGGTGAATGTTGTCTTGAATTGGTCCTCTTCCTTGACCAAATTATAGTTGTAACCACTATATCCATCCAATAAGGAGAAACTTTTTGAACCTACAACCAACTATAAAAGTTTTTCCATAGATGGTAGTGGATAGTGGTCTTTAAGGGAAGCCTTATTCAAGTCATATAAGTCAACACATAGTATAATCTCACCATTCTTTTCCCATACTAGAATACAGTTTGTCACCCAAATTGAGTGCTTAATTAGGAATATAAAAGCTAACTCAATGAGCTTATGAATCTTAGATCTCATCAAAGGCTTAAGCTAGGGATTAATAGGCCTTTGTCTTTGTCTTACTAGATTAGTTCCATATTCTAGCTCAATGGTGTGTTGAGCTATACTTGGGTAAAATCCCTTGAGATCACTATTTACATGTAAATACATCAGCAAAACTTGTAGATAAATTAAGGAAATATTCCTTCTCTGAATAAGTACATCCTTTACCCAACTTTAAGCTCTTACCAGGTGCAACTTCCACGTTGGCATAGTGTTCTTCCTTTGTTGACAAAGATGACTTTTCTTTCCTCAGCTCATCATCACCACTGAATATGTTCTCTAGTTTGACAAATCCCTTAGGCAACTTATTTTTTCTTATTTTCACAATCTGATCACCATACTGCTATAAATACTTTGACTAATTTCTTGAGAAAAACTCAACCTCCTCTTCTAAGAATTTGATAATATGATTATCATCTTCAAATACTTTCCAATTATCATTATTATCTGGTATATAAGGACTTATAATCACCATAATGTGTGACTATACCTTCTCATTTCTTATATTAGTTGGGATACTAAATTGTGCCCCAATGTAATCCAACTTGTTTTCATATTTGTTCTCATTTCTTGGTATTGCCTGAATGTTGAAGGCCTAAAATTATTCAAGAAAGTCCCATACCATATGTTTATAAGATTTAAGCAATTTATTTTTGTATACATTAATACCTCTCATTTGGTGAACTACAAGTTCACTATCACCAAAGACTTGTAGGTGTTGACTTTCATCTTCTTAACCCATTGAAAACATGAACTAGTGCCTCATATTCAACATCATTGTTTGAATATCCAAATTGAAACCTAAAAAATGAGAAATACCTTTGATTTTATGGATAAATCAACATAATTATAGCCATAGTACCATGATTATTCCTTGATCCATCAGAGTATAACCAAAGACCATCAGTAGACACATCATCCTTCATCAAGGATAAAATTGGTGGATCTTTCTCATGGAGGAAATAAACACCAAGTCATTCTTATTAAATTAGTTTATAAGGATCATATTCATGTGAGATAAAGACCCAATCATCAAGGAAAAAATATAGAATCCCATTTAAAGGTGATGCAGTTCCTTCTACACTAGTTTTTAGCACCTCATCAGATATGATATAATTAGTGTTTACAACACTAGGCATATATGGTTCCAAATGGAAATGTGCAGTGGGTTTAAAATTTATTATTCCCTTAGTTCCATACCTAGTCCTAAACATCAATTATGTTCAATCATCTAATAAATATCCTCCAATATTTGAGGTAAAGTCCCTTAACAGACACATGGCAAAGTAGGGAGGCAAGTCTACCACAACTACATCCTATTGAATGGTAAAATTAGTACAATAATGTAAATTAAAATCCATATCTTTAATTATTCATATTGTATTTTTTTTAACCATACAATTACAATACTACTTTTACATTTGTTTCATAGACAAGACCAAGCTTGTTTACAATTTTGTTAGGCATGATATTGTTATTGTTTCTACTATCCACCATATAGTTATGAACTAAATAGTCATAAAATATCAAAATGAGGTATAAGGGAGGAGTTTTGCTTGACTTTACCTTAGCTTTGTTCCATTTTTCCATTTTGTGTACCTAATGTACTTGATTCTTAATTGGTTGGTCTAAATTAGTTAGGACAACTCCTTATTTCTCAACTAGTTCTAGAGACACCTTGAGAGTTGAAATCTCTTGGATGAGAATGTATTTTTTCCATGGAATAACAAGGTAATCCCACATTATAATGTTGACATTAGATTTCTTCATTTGATCCACCATATTAAATGAATCTCCACTAACCTTTGGATACAGCTTTTGAACCACTAGTTTTTCATGGACTAGAGGCATTTGAGGGACCTTCCCAGCCTTTGCATTGTGATTGTTTTGTGTTGTAGGGGTAGTAGGTTGATATTTGGTAATTTTGTAAATAAAATTAGGATTACTTGAAGTATTAGTCACATCAAGCCTCATTAATGGCTTTTCTTTTAGCTCTAGTTATAGCTGTAACTTGACCACTTGAAATACTAGTCTCACCACCATGATTGAAAGCAACATAATCATCCATTTTCCAATTAAAATTAATGGTATCAGGATATCCTTAAAAAAAATTAGCCTCTCCTTGGGGTACTAAACTTGTCTTTTGATATTGACCTCTTTGAAGAGAAAACTCCTCTTATGTCATTTGTGGCATAGTAATGTTCTATGATACTAAGGCTTGGTCCTAAGCATCATTAGGGTTGGAGTGATTCTAAATTGAGTCATGCATCATATTATTTTGAGGTGGTTTGAGAAAAATAGATCTTGAACTTTTTGGTACATTAAGGTCAAGAGTTATATATGGTTTAGCTTGGGTTATGGATCCTTGTGATTGGTAAGGTGTGTTGGGAAATAATGGAAGCACATAATTGATTACCAAGCAACTTAACATGCAGAATTAAACCAGAATCAACAAGTAACTAGAATTCAGAAATAACATTGAATATGAGAGACAATACACAACTTGTATTAATACTCATCCAAAAAAGAATACAATAAAGAGACGCCACTCTCTTCCACCTTACAGAGGCTTCCCACACCCCAAGTGTATATTAATTCTCTCCTCAAAGCTCTCTCTCTTAGGTCCCAACACACAACTCAAACACAGAGTTGGTGTTCACCTCCAACCAGCTAGTATCCACTACTGCCAGTACTCCAGTGCTCCACGCACTCCACAAGTACACAATCATACTTCAAGTAGATCTCCCCTAAACTGCAACAACCCAACTGATCTTACTTATGGAAGGATCTTCCTTGCCTTCCTCTTTGCTCTCTTTTTGAGTACACATTGTACTCCAAGTAGATCCTGCCTGATCCTGCTCCCTGTTGTGTTGTTGTCCTCCATGATCTTGCACACCTACAAATCAATCTGGTTTTGCACACCTGTGAACCTTAAACCTTGCACACACATACACTTGCAGATCAATGATCTTACTTACCATGTAGATCTACAAAATTAGCCATGCAACACCTACTGACCAAGATCCTACTCACCTGAAGAATCCTGCTAATTCTCCAAAACTAGCACCCACCTTGGCACTGCTATGGAACTAAGAGGAACACCCTTGCTCACCTCACACACAGAAGGAGCTAACTTTGCTCAACTCAAACTAGAACACTTTAAAATACAACCAATGAGTATCTTAAATAGATCTCATGCAAACAATAATTAGACATCTAATTACAACAATTAGATTCATAGCTTCTAGTCTAAATTTGGCTCTTGACATGCAAACACTTGGTTCATTAACTAACTGCCCATAAAACTTGTAGTCTAAACTACACAAGCAACTGACGTCGGTCCCTGTCTACTTAGAGGTGACCGATGCCAGCTGATCCCTGACTGACATCAGTTGCTTCTCTTCACTATCCTACCAACGTCGACTGATCAAACTGACACTGGTTACTCTGTAACTCAGCAACCTTTAGCAACCTCTTCCCCTATTTGCATAAGTGAAGATTTTAGCTCCACAACCTAACAATCTCCCACTTAGAGATAAATAGCTACATTGTACCTATACCTATACCCTATCTAATCTATTTCCTAGCTTATATCCCTCTTCAAGATCAATCCTGAAGACCAACCGCCACACAACCTGTGGTACACCTCCTGTCATCCGAGTACCTTGCCACATCCAAACCTACAAACCCATGTAGTGAAGTCCTGACCCTGCATAGCATGAATCCCTATTTCTAGTCCCTCTCAAATACCTGAGAACCCACTTCTCTGAACTGGCTCCTAACTCTCTGACAGCTCCCACTGCTTGGGAGAACTCAGGTCTATACCAGACCTCATGTGATTTTGGACACTAAACTATCCAGCCCTTGGTGTGCTCTGATTCTGCATCTTGCGTAATGAACCTCACCAACACCTGATTCACATCAGCTCCCATTAGAGACAAAATCAACCTATGATCTTCCATGTCTCCCATGCCAAAGAATTTCACTACTCCAAATCCTTCATGGCAAACCACTGAACTAATCTTACCCTTAGCTCAGCAAAAAACCCTGTATGTCCAAACCTGCTAGCTAGCATACCATCCACATACAGTAACAGGATAATGTCATGACTCATCATCTACCTGGTAAGACAAACCACAATAATTACCCTGACATTGACTAAAGCCATGCTTTATCATCCATCTATCAAACCCGTACCACTGTCTTGTAGCTTCCTCAAGACCATATGACCTGGTCTTCCATCTCACATGTCCATTCTCTCTATTCTTTAACTAAGGTATCCATTTGTCTCTATGCTTTCATACCAGCTGGCAACCCTACCAAATCTCCTATTTGGTTCTGCATCATATTCCTACCACGCTCCCACTTTTTCCTAGATCCTTCCTGCTCTACAGTCAGCAACAAGTATAAAGAAGAGGAACAATGAATTTGAGGCTTACTTACCTCCTTCAGTCCTCCATATGGGCATTTGAGACTCCTTGATAGCTTGTTGTCTACCCAAAATCCATTACAGTGACCGACCTTGGTCACTACACAGTCTGCATCCGATCGACATCGGTTCCATGTGCCTGTCCTAACTACCAACTCTATCAATGTCAGTGTCCCTATTGCCAATGTTGGTCCTCCTGACCGACGTCGGTCTTACCCTGCCTGACATCACCGGCTTCGGTCTACACATGACCAACATTGGCACCTATCTGTTTGATGCCGGTTCCCCCTGAGCGACGATGGTACCTATGTTCACCTGTGAGTGATGAATTTTTACCCGTGAGCTCCTTTGAATCAAAGCCCATGTCCAAACTGCCCTACTTAGATGTATCCAGCCCTATCCACTGGTCTCTATCCACCATCTCCTCTACAAACACCAAGGCTTTCTAGTTCTTAAGCCTATCAAATATATCAGTCTTCTTCTTAAGAACATGCATCTCCTTCTTGCTCATGTGACCAAGCCTACAAAGCCACGTCTCTACAATAGAAGAAGAATCAGTAATATAAACAAGTAGATAAAGAGTACCTATTTTCTTACCACCAGCTAATTCAAGTGCATCCACTGTGAGAGTTCTTGTGCATCTCTCATCATCCAACTTCCCTAAAGAAATTAGCCACATCTCCAAGCCTAGGACCTACATGACCTCCTTCAACACCCATGTGTTGGCCACCTACAATTTCAGCTTCACTTCCCCTTTGCCAATTCTTTGACAAGGCTCACCAGCTCCTCTCCTTGGGGTTGCATGGAAAGAGGAAACAAAATCTATTAACTAAGATTCAACTTTATCCAAGAAACATCCCAGAGCATCTTGTGCAACAACACCTGCAACATCTGCTTCTTCAGTTCCTTTATACTGATCTGCTACCAACCAACAATATTCTTTTCCCTGCTCTTTCTTTCCATAGGACTGTAAGTGATCATTCATGATTTTCAATTCCTCCATTATTAGCTTACTTTCTTCTGCCATTGCTCTACTCCCACTCAATCAGAAACCCCTGAGAGTGACATGTAACCAAACACAAAACTTGCTTTGATACCACTTATTTGGAAATAACAGAAGCACACAATTGATTACCAAGCAACTTAACATGTGGAATTAAACTAGAATCAACAAGTAACTAGAATTTAGAAATAACACAGAATATGAGAGACAATACACAACTTGTATTAATACTCATCCAGAAAAGAATACAATAAAGAGATGCCACTCTCTTCCACCTTACAGAGGCTTCCCACACCCCAAGTGTACAGTAATTCTCTCCTCAAAGCTCTCTCTCTTAGGTCCCAACACACAACTCAAACATAGAGTTGGTGTTCACCTCCAACCAGCCAGTATCCACTACTACCAGTACTCTAGTGCTCCACGCACTCCACAAGTACACAATCATACTTCAAGTAGATCTCCCTTGAACTAAAGCAACCTGCAACCCAACTGATCTTACTTATGGAAGGATATTCCTTGCCTTCCTCTTTGCTCTCTTTCTGAGTACACACTGTACTCCAAGTAGATCCTGCCTGATCCTGCTCTCTGTTGTGTTATTGTCCTCCCTGATCTTGCACACCTACAAATCAATCTAGTTCTGCACACCTGTGAACCTTAGACCTTGCACACACATACACCTACAGATTAATGATCTTACTTACCATGTTGATCTCCAAAATTAGCCATGCAACACCTGCTGACCAAGATCCTACACACTTGAAGAATCCTACTGATTCTCCAAAACTAGCACCCACCTTGGCACTACTATGGAACTAGGAGGAACACCCTTGCTCACCTCACACATAGAAGGAGCTAACTTTGCTCAACTCAAACTAGAACACTTTAAAATACAACCAATGAGTCTCTTAAATATATCTCATGTAAACAATAATTAGACATCTAATTACAATAATTAGATTCACAGCTTCTAGTCTAAATTTGGCTCTTGACATGTAAACACTTGGTTCGTTAACTAACTGCTCGTAAAACTTGTAGTCTGAACCACACAAGTGACCGACGTTAGTCCCTATCTACCTAGAGGTGACCGATGCCAACCGATCCTTGATCAACGTCGATTGCTTCTCTTCACTATCTTGCCGACGTTGGCTGATCAGACCAATGCCAGTTGCTCTACAACTCAGCAACCTTCAGCAACCTCCTCCCCTGTTTGCATCAGTGAAGCTTTTAGCTCCACAACCTAACAAGGTGGTCTATTTTCTCTAAACCCTTGATAAGGAGGCCTTTGATTATTGAAGGGATGATAGGTGTTTTAGTTTTTTTTTTGATAAGGCCTACACTGGTACTATTATCTCTTGAGTTGAACTAGTTCATTCCCAAAATATTGAAGTAAACCTTTCATCTCACCAAGCTCATTAGCTTGACTAGAAGGGGCTATAAATTGAGCTTGAGGAGGTGAAATAAAGTCTAATGATGGAAACTAAGGAACTTGAGGGGATGGAATAGATTGAAACTCTAGGAATATAGGCATTAGAGGAGTTAGAACAAGTTTACCATCTTGTATCAAACTATTTTCTTCTCTTATTACAATCTCATAAGTATTTGACAAGGTATTACCACCCATGGATTGTATCATCACACTAATATCAAAATTAAGGGATCTTAAATAATAAAAAGGCATATTTATGTGATATTTTAATCAATATAGGTATTCTAGTCCATGTCTTTTAGAATTTAAGGTTGAAATTAGACATGAACTCATAAGGAGCTCGCTTTATGTTAGTAAATTATTTAACTAAAGATGGGTGATTAGATTTATCCTCAAATTATCTGACTAAGGCTATACCTAAATCATCCTAGATATAACTGGTATTCAATGGAATATTTTTATACCAATGCAATGATTTTCCTTTGAAGGAAGTATCAAGTAGTTTGATAGCCACATTATCTTTTACAACATTGTGAATGAAACAAAAGTTGGCAACATCTTAGATATGCTTAATAACAATTGTTTCATCTTCTCCTGGGAAGAATGGGATACTCTCAAGGGTAGACATAGGTATGTCATCAAAATGGGAAAAATTTAGTGGATTACCTCTATTGAAAGGGATGAATACTTTATTCCTTATGGCCATTTGGGTAGTGGGGATTACACTACTTAACATAATAGGATGACCAAGAAATGAATATTGATTTTGGGGATAAGGCCTTGCCCTATTAAATCTTGCTCTCTTGTATGAAATAGAAGGTATATCAATGAATTAAAGGGGAATACCTTTACTAGTTGACCTTGTAGTAACCTTTGGCATGAGAATGTTATCTAACAACTTTAAGAATTTGTAGCTTCTGATGATGGTGGATATCTTTTTCTATTGTAGATGTTTTTCCTTATCTCAAAATTTTAGTTATCCCAATGAGAATGGTCCCACTAGGTGTGCCAAAACTATTGTAAACCTAGATTGCACCCTAGCTAAACAAAGGATTATTCAGGTCCTCTAACCAAATCTAATCCAACATGGGAATGACCCTAGGCTATGGGTTACCTAATCTTAGGTCAGACACCTAGGATTTTTAATGAGGCTAGCTCTTTTGATGCATCACTTAGCTCATTTCCACTAAAACCTACTAATTGTTGGGGTGAAAAGGGAGATAAAGATAACTAAAAGAGAAAACTAAGATAATTTTGGTGATGTACATAAATTTATTGTTCATCCAATCTATTAGAACTTCTAAAAAAACTAATGAGACAAGTAAAATGTTGAATCTATAACTCCAAATGTCTGTTATGCATTGATATTTCATGCAGAGGTTCACCAAGTGATTAAAACCTTAGGGAAGTGATGGATAGGCCTTAGTCAAGGTACTAACCAATAAATGTATCCATTGTTAGCTTTAATCAAATGAAATTAAACACTAAACATTACCTACATAACAATATAAGGTAGTAGTTAGGTGAGATCAAAATTTGACAAGAGAGAGATGTCTACCACATATTCAAATCAACTAACATGAACACACTAGATAAGTATAATGAAATCTTAACACAGTATTTTATTCATCTCAATGGCTTACAAAGCTCAATCTTGGCAAAGTCTAGTCATTCCCAAGAGAGGGATCATTTCCAAGGCTCAAAAGCATGTATTTATAGTAGAAAGGGATGAGAGAGATGGGGATCATGCATATAAGGATGGATAAGGGATCATAATGACCAAGATTTCCAATCATTCTAGCCTTGATGCCATTAAAAAATATCATAATAATTAGGGCTAGCTCTATCAAATCTATACAATAACTATATTAGTCCCTTTCAATCTATTTATAGCCTACATTGATGCTCCTTATGATTACAATGATAGGATCAAATCATTAGCAATCTTCTTCTAACATCGATGCACTTACAACTACTTAATCAATTTATTTTGATCTTAGAAGTGTTGATTTTTCCTATTGTCTCCCTAATAGTTGATTTTGGCATGTAAAAAGGGACATAATCAACTTTAGGACCACCTTTCTAATGGCTTATCCATGTTAATGGTTTTAATGATGAACCCTTGAAATTGATGTATCTAACTCCATGACATCTTCTTGATATATTTGCTCTAGATTGACATTGACCATATTTGGCTTCAAATTTTGATATTGGCCCTTGATCATCTTGTTTATGCACCATTGCATCTACCTTCTTAGCTTACACATGCACCACTAATTCTTTTCTATACAAATATATGCGAGCCATAGATCTTCTACTAGTTTAACATGGTTGAGACACTTGTTACCTATGTATTTAACTTTGAGATTCATTAACCTTTTGACCCATTTCTCACCATTAGATCTACTTTGTATGATGGATCATGCACCATTTATTTTCCTAGACCCACTAACTTGAGTTTCATCTATGTGTCATTAGATCTAAATTTTGCTCCTGAGATTATGCCACTTGTCACTTACGTGTTCACCCTAGAGATCATTTGACCTTTTGACTTTATGCTCACATTTAATATTTGATGCATGATCATATGTGCTCTATTATATCTTTAAGACCCACTAACATCTCAAATTTCCCACTCACTATTAGATTTGATCTTAGCTTCTATGATTTGGACACTTGTTAGTTGCACATTCATCCTTAGGAACTTTGAATTCAAATAGCTATTTCAAAAAGCCTAAAATTGATGTTTGCATATATGCTTCACTAGTTGGAGATTTTTCAATAACTTCATGATGATTTTATGAAGGTTTCCTAATGATTGGATGAAGTGCCTTGATTGCCTAAGTTACAATGACAAAGTGTGTAATGTTTTTGTCCTAGTGTGCTTGAAGAAGGCTTGGTTGATCTTCAGTTTTAGCATGGTTTGAGATGTTTAGGGTGAGTATGGAGTATTGATCATGTAAAATGGGTCTTATAAGAGGTTTTATTTTCTTTTATTTCTTATTTTCATAATTATATTTTGTTTGGTTGATCATTATTTTCATCTAGACATTTTAGGTCTAATGGCAGAAAATCTGAGTAGGCAGTTTGTTGACATCACCATTACCACATGTAGATGAGCTAGGGGGAGTTGGTCATATGGTTATGATCACATTATTCCATAGTTTCTATGTGAAAATTCTCAATTCTTTTAATTAATCATGAAAAAATATATTCAAGTGTAAAGTTGGGCTCTCAAACTTTTTAACAATATTTTCCCATTGCCAAATTTACAATGTGGCAAGAAAAGTTGAGTAGGCTTTTTGATAGTGGCATATCTTACACATGTGGATGTTTCATAATAAGGTTATCATATGGGTTTGTTTAGTTTTTTTCATATTTAATTTTCACTAACTTTAAATTCAAGCACTGAAGCATGATAAAAGCTATGCATGTACAAATTTGGTCTTTCTAGACAAGTCTTGACATAGTTGGCTCTGTGAATAGATATAAATGAGGAAAAATTTTATTTTCATTATATATCACAAGTGTGATGGTTTCAAGAGTATAATATTATATGGTTGTATTTTTATATGTGATGAGATCATATGGTCCAATTTTTATAACTTGTTCTTGAGCGAAGCAAAAGATATGGAGGTGAAAAGTTGGCCTTCTAGGTAGATAGCGAAGGTCCCCATACTTAGTCTATTTTGCACAATGTTAAAGATCAAGACCAAATGAAGATATAATGACTCATTTTTTACCATAAAATTAATATATATGGTGTGTATCAACTAAAATAGGTCAAAGTGTTATTTTGGTAACAAAGATAAAGATCAAGTTTCTTCTACGATCCAATAGTGCATAGGCAATCGTATAATTTTGATCTAACAGTGCTTGTTGAGTGAGATGGTAAGAAGTGAATGATGTTTAATAGTATAAGTTCTTAAAAGGCATGAAAAGGTGCCAATTTTCATGATAATAGGTTTTTTTATCTAGATCAATCTATGAACTCTATAAGATAAAGACCTGACTGATCTATAAAGATCGACGATGCATGTTGAGTCAATATTGCAAGAGTATATGAGATGAGATCAACATGTTCAATGTTTAAATTTTGGAATTAGTGAACTATATTTTAAATTCAAACATAATAAAATAATATCAATGGTTCATTTTTAATCTAAGTAGTGAGGACTCAAGATGATAGCATGGTGTTGGAGGTTTAACTATGATCGTTTGAATTCAAATATTTGAATTTAACAAAAGAAAAACCAATGCTCAATTTTTATGCTATATATTTCAATATATGTAAAATTTGACCATGGTGTAAAAAAAAAAATTGTATATGAATCCAAATAACATCTTTAAATATTAATTTTAAGGTATAATTATGTGTTTAGTCAAATATATTTAGGTTCAAAGTTGACTATGTGTTTGTGCATGTTATGCAAGTAACCTGAGAAGGGTATTTGAGCTCGTTCTAATCTTGTTTCAATATCAATGATTAATTAGATATTTTGGAGTTTTGTATACTATATGAGGATCACATTTTTTCATTTTTAATGTTTGAATAGTTTTATGAGTATGAACAAATGTTTATAATTCAACGGTGTGTTCATTCATGGTGTCTACGAGCACAAAATGTTGTTCAAGCGAATTGTGCTTAAGCAAAAGGGTAATATGATGGTTTTTGGAACTTAAGGAGGACCTATAGGCAATTTTTAATTGTTTCATAAATTTTTTAAGTGTTACTATGTTTCTTATTTTTCTCTTATAAGTGTCAAAGAGCTGAATGGGTCTCCGTAGGACCTAAAAGTGACTTAGGCCTATTTGAAAGTGGATTATGCTTAAGTGTGATCCATGTGAGATGCCTTAAGGGTGAAGTAATTTTTTATAGATTTTAAGGAAATATTTTGGAATTTATAATTCATGAATTCTCTATATATAGTGAAAAAAAATATGATGGTTTATATACTTGTGTGTATATGCTTAATATGAAGGCTTGTGCAAATGTGGAGACAAGTAAAGGAGAAAACCTTTGAAAGAGAAGGTATAGGTTAGAGAGGACTAGTAGAGAGAAAAAAAGGATTAGACATGATTATCTAATCAAGGTGATTAATGTGATCACATAGTTCATTGTACCTAATCATCCTAGAAGAGGCAGAATGAGTGAGTATGCTCAACAGGTTGTTTGGGAGAGAGTATATGGTGAGCAAAGGCAAGGTGAAGGTTGTGTGTGCCCAATGGATGGGTTGAAGGGAATATCAGGTTGATGATGGTGTTTATGACCTATATATCATATTTATGATGTCATAATAGTTATTTCCTAGGTTTTATTATATATGAGCAAAGAAGAGTGGAGTGATCTAAATGGTGGCTTTAGATGCATTATGAGTGTGAGAAGAATTAAAAGGGGTTGTGTTATTAGATATCCATTATCAGATGTTGAAGACATTAGTACTAAGGTGGAGGTTTTCAAAATAGGTTCTTAAGGACTTGATCTTCCTTAGGGTAGTTTCTCCTTGTGAAATAGGTGTTTCACTAAAGGCTTTTGGTCAAGAGGATTTGATCCAAGTTTTATGGTCTAAAGGAGTTGACAAGTCTCTTATTTTTAATTTATTATAGGACAAGTATTCCATGTGTTTTAGACTTGAGAGTGGGTTTTATTCCCCATGAGTGTTTCCCATAGGAGCTATGTGTTATGTGATTGATCTTGAATTATCTTTATTATTCATTGTTATGAATGATGCATATGCCTTAGAAATGTATGTATTGAATGATTAAGATTTTGAAAGAATTGAAATTTAAATTAGATTATTTGGGATCACTAATCACCCCCCCCCCCTCTCAATGATTATACCTCTAATAATTGGTATCAAAGTGGGTCCTTTGTAAGAAGCTTAATATCTTGAAGGAGATCTTGAGTTGGTATAAAGATGGCTAAATAGATGAAGAAAGAGAATCAATAGTTGAAGGCTATGATCAAGGCACTTGAAGAGAAAATATGTACCTTGAAGAAAGATTCCAAAGAGGATGAGAATGTTATCAATAATCATAAGGTTTAGCTAGTGGATGCAAAGACAAGTTTTTTTCAAAAGAAAAGGACATCATGCTTGATAAAGAAACTTGTCATAATGGTAGAGAAGATGATACCAAGGAATAATAAGTTGATCTAGAAGCTAAACTCATGAGTGTTCTTGGTGAACTAAAGGATTAGAAAAATAAGAATCATAAAATGTGGAATATGATCAAAGGTCTTGAAGCACAAGTCATTTCTCTTAAGGGAAGTTTGTTAGTCACATCCATAAATAAGAAAATAAGTATCAATAAAAGATCAATTTTATTGAATTACAAGCATATAGATTGAAAGACATGGCCAATAAGGCCAAAGAGGATGAAGAGAAGATCAGTATTCTTGAGGATTAGTTAAGGACTAAAAATGCAAAACTAATAGAAATAGAAGATGAGTACACTCTAATAAATATTGAGATGGATTCATTGAAAAGGAGCATGAGTTTGTTATAGTCAATTTGGATAAGATGGAAAATAAAAATGACAAGTTTGAGTATGTCAAGGAGAATGCAATATTTGAAAGAAATATAAGAAGGTTTGTTAGACAACCAAATTCTTCAAGGTATGATAGTTTATTTCATGTTCATTTATATATAAGTAATAAGTATGGTCATAGAACTAAGGACTATAGAAATAAGTCAGTGATCCGGGCAACAATTCAAATGACAATTCGGGTGATGGGTCCACCCCAATTGATGACGAAACTTCTGGGAGCCATAACTTTTGCATCGTAGCTCCAATTGACTCGCCGTTTGAACCGTTGGAAATATAATAATGAGGGTAACATTATGAGATGGCATGGATATTTTCCAAATGAAGTTTGACCCCTTAAAACCCAATGGAAGTGTCCCAAATTTAAATTTTAATAGTGTAGTCTAAAAATAGTAAATTTCTAAAAATAGTAAATTTCTAAAAATAGTAAATTTCTAAAAATAGTAATTCCTTGAATTCTGCATTATTGTAAATCATGGAATTCAAACCAATTCATCTCCCTAGAGATTGGTGACCTTCCACATCCTCCCCACACCTTAAAAACATGTATAAATGAAGATGTAACCCAAAATGGAAATCAGACATCTCTTCTCAGAGATAAGCATATGTTTGCATCTGCAAATTTGATCAATAAAATATCTCTTCTCAGAGATATCATTATTTGAATTGTCTTGTTCTTGTTTCTTGAATTATATTTCAACCAAAGATTTCAAGTTTTGGATTAGTTAGTCAAGTATAGACATTCATGGAGCTATGATAGGAGTTTTTGTCCAAAGATTGATCATAGTACAAATTTGTCAAAAGGTATAAATGATGTTATTTGTTTCAATTGTCATAAGAGTGGACATATTACTAGATTCTATCCAAATGGTGTTAAGAGGTCTTTAAGGTATGTCAAAGGATATAGAGCTCTTAGAAGGTCTGAGAAAGGATAAACTCAAATATGGAAACCAAAGCTAATCATTGTCAATTCTTCTAGTCATAAGGATGATAAGAAATTTGTTCTAGAAGGCTATGTTGCAAATTAGGATAAGCTCAAAGATCAAGTAGGTAACATGGTTGTAGAAGATGAGAAGAGTCAAACTATGGTAAGGATACCTAAGGCAATAAAGACTAAGGATACTAACCATATTGATTTAAAGAGTTTTGATGGATTATTTGCCAAGGTGGAAAAAGGATCAGAAATGAAAGAAATTAAAGAGTTTATGTTGTCAACATTTATTGACAAACTTGAAGCAAAGAATGAAGTCAATAATTCAATCAAAATTAATTGGATGATGAGGTAGGACTACAAGTTAGAGAAAGATATGGAGATATGGGAGTATCCTGAGTTTTGGGACTTTTAGTCTCACTATGTCAAAGGGGTGTCTCTATCTAGGCTTTAAGAAGACACTTATCAGTCAGAGGAAGATTGGTGGCTATCAAATATTATTTGATGAGATGGTATGAAAACAAGTTATGTTTTTGCATTCTTTTTATATGTTTTTTGTTGGAGAAAAGAAGTTTTTAAAGAATATCAATGGTCCTATCTTGAGAAGGAGTTAGATTATTTATCATGGTTTGGATGCTCTTGTATAAAGGTGAGTTTCAAATATCTATCTACATATCAGTTTGTGGTAGATGCCACATGTGCCTATAAGCTGAAGGCTTCTCTTTTAGGCTTATATCCTAGATCTTGTTAAGCCTATTAAAGGCTTGTTGAATATTTATGTACTCCATGGAAGCTCATAATGTTTTTAAGATGAGGTGTCTCTATATGAGTATTAATTATGATTGAGCATTTTTTAAAGACTTATTAAAGATTCCATGATTCAGGTGAAGGATGGAGTTAGGGGGAGCTTTGTAATTGGTCAGATCCAAGGATCATAAAAGTTCAATTTAAGATTGATGAAATTTCAATTAGATTTTAGTTCTCAAAAAAAATTGTGTACTTCTTTGTGATGTGCTCCAAGTGTTTTTGTGGTTTGAAGGTATGTTGAAGTCAAATTGGATATTTTTGAGTACTCTCAATTTTCTCAGATTTGGCTCAAGGGTAAGTAGACCTAAAATGAGTTATAGGATGTATATGTTAACAAATATTTTAAATCTCAAATATTGGTCAATAAGTTTGTAATGTTTATCTCTAAGTTTACAATAAGTTTCATTGGTGGATGTTGACCAAAAGGAGGTTTGTTGACTCTATTTGTTTTGAGATTCTAGGATTTTGGACTTTGCTACAAAAGTGGCTTGCCTTATGAATTAAAGTCTAAGGTTTCTTAATAGGTTTTAAAGGGCCAAATGGGTTGTCAAATAATTTTTCATAGATATTTAAAGGTTCAAGGGTTTTAAATTATTCTTGTTTTTGTCAATATGGAGGCTTAATTGACAAGTTGGTTTGTGAAGGAAGTATGTTGAAGAGAATGAGATAGGTGTCTAAAATTAGTGTGCTTAAAGGGGAATATTATAATTCTCTATAAATGGAGTTTTAGGTCTTGAATATGTGTCTGATGAAAGTTGTGGGCTTTGTAAGTTCTAGGTAGAGCTATAAGGAGTCTAGACATACCTAGTAAGAAGAAGAGTACTTGTTGATCAATTTCTTCAAAAGAAAAAGCTATGTGTATTTAAAGGATATTTATCATGTTGTATTAGAATTTTTTTCTTATTTTTTGAGTGGCATGAATTTTTGTTTGGTGGTCCTTAAACTGGTTAGAGAGAGAAGGCTAGTAAGCTTATATAGTGGTTCTTCATGGTATGTGGAGATCTAAAGATGATCAGGAGGTGAAATGGATAAAATATATTAGGGGGAGTCCCTATCAGATGTTTATTGGTGATTTACATCATATTTTAGTACTTTTGTATGTTCTTTTATTATTAGTTGTAGTGTTTGGTTGAAGAGAGTGATGGCATGGAGCAAAAAGAAGTCGTCAAGGCAAAAAGAGGTAGGCTCAAGGTAAGGGAGAGTTTTTACTATCTTTATAAGATGGTATGATATTATTGGTAGTATTTTCATGTCTTCAAGATTATTTTGTTCCCACTTTATAATTGTGTCAAAGGGGAATAAAATTCCTATTGTGAGAGTGCTTGAAGAGAGAGAAGAAAGGTGAGTTGTATATGATGTGTGTTGATGTTAATGACAAAGAAAGATATTGTTGGAGAGTTTTAAATGATGTCATGAATGTTTCTTAGTGATTTTATGAATTTACTTGATTTCTTAAGTGACAATGACAAAGTATGCAATGTTCTTATCCTAGTATGCTTGAAGAAGGCTTGGTTGATCTTCAGTTTTGACATGGCTTAAGATGTTTAGGATAAGTATGGAGTATTGATCATGTGAAATGGGTAATATAAGAGGTTTTATATTCTTTGAGTACTTGTTTGGATAAATTTATTTCATCTAGTTGATCATTTTTTTCATCTAGACATTTTGGGTCTAGTGGTAGAAAATCTGATTAGGTAGTTTGTTGATGTCACCATTACCATCTGTGGATGAGTTAGGGGAACTTGGTCATATGTATATGATAAAATTAGTCCCTAGTTTCTATTAAAAAAGTATCAAGTCTATAAATTAAGTTAAAAAATATATATACAAGTAAAAAGGTGGGATCTTAGGATTTTTGATAGTATTTTCCCATCATAGCCAAATTTACAATGTGGTAAGAAAAGTTGAGTAGGCTTTTTGATGGTGGAATATATCACATGTGTGGAAATTTTAGGATAAGGTGATCATATGGGTTTATTTAGTTTTTTTCCTAGTTTATTTTCACTAACATTTAAGTCGATCATTGAAGCGCAACAAAATCTGTGCATGTGCAAAGTTGGTCTTTCTAGACAATTCTTGACATAGTTAGCTCTGTAAATAGATAAATCTAAGGAAGCATTTTAATGTCATTATATATCACACATGTGATGGTTTTATAATTATATCTTTATATGTTTATATTATCATATGGTTATATTATGTTAGGAGAGCATATGGTCCAATTTTTAGAACTTGCACTTGAGCAAATCAAAAGATATGGAAGTACAAAGTTGGCCTTCTAGGCAGATAGCAATGGTCCCCATACTTAGTCTATTTTGCACAATGTTAAAGATCAAGACAAATTAAGATATAATAACTCAAATGTGATTTTAAAATTAATGTATATGGTGTAAATAAATTTAAAGAGTTCAATTTTTTTGTTGTTTAATAGATATAAATATCAAGCTTCTTCTAAGATCTAACGGTATGCAAACGATCTTATAGTTTTGATCTAATGATTTGTGTTGAGAAAGATGGTAAGAAGTGCACAATGTTTAACTATATAAGTGATAATAATGCACACAAGGGTGAAAATTTTCATTATAATGGTTGTTTTGAGAAATATTTAATGGTGAGTGATATAAGATAAATACATGACTAATTTGTAAAGATCAATGGTGCACATTGAGTTAATATTACAAGAGTGGACGAGATGAGGTCAAAAAGTTCAAGGTTTTACATTTAGAATTGGTGTACTTTGTGTTAAAATTAAATATTTATAAAATAATATAGATGGTTCATATTTAATTTGAGTAGTGAGGACTTGATATGATAGCATGGTGTGTGAGGTTTAATTGTGACCATTTGATTTCAAATATTTGAATTTAACAAAAGAAAAACTAGTGTTCAATTTTTGTGTTATATATTTTGATCTATATATAATTTGACCATGGTGTAAAAATAGAATTTTTTTAACACTTTAAGTTGAATCTATAAATATGAATTTTAATGTCTAATATGTGTATAGTCAAAGATATTAAGGTTCAACATTGATTATGTGTTTGTGCATGTTATGCAAGTAACCCAAGAAGGTATTTGAGCTTGTTATGATGTTGTTTTGATATCTCATGATGAATTAGATATTAGGGAGTGTTTTAAACTATATGAGTATCAAAAATGTGCATTTAAAAGGTTTTAAAAATCATATTTAGTATGAAAAAAGGTTTAAAAGTTGACTGTGTGTTCCTTCATGGTGACTATGTGCACAAAATATTATTTGAGTGAATTGTGCTTAAGCAAAAGGGTACTATGATGGTTATTATCACTTAAGGAGGACCTATATATCATGTTTAATGGGTACATTCATTTTTAAAGTGTTCATATGTTTCTTAGTTTGCTTAGATAAGTGTCAAAGAGCTAAATAGGTCTCCATAGGACCTAAAAGTGACTTAGGTCTATTTAACGAGGATTGTGCTTAAGTGTGACCCATGTGAGATGCCTTAAGGGTGAAGGAATGTTTTATTTACAATAAGGAAATATTTTGGACTTGATAATTCATGAATTATCTATATATAGTGAAACCAAATATGATGGTTTATAGACTTGTGTGTAGATGCTCAATATGAAGGCTTGTGTAAATGTGGAGCCAAGTAAAGGAAAGAACCTTTGGAAGAGAAGGTATAGGTCAGTGAGGACTAGAAGAGAGAAAAGAGGATTATAAATTCATTTTTTATCAAGGTGATTAAGGTGATCACATAGGTCATTGTATCTAATAATCCTAGAAGAGGTAGAATGAGTGAGTATGCTCAATAGGCTATTTGAGAGAGTGTGTATGGTGAGCAAAGGCAAGGTGAAGGTTGTGTGTGCCTAGTGGATATATTGAAGGGTATAATAGGTTTATGATGTTTTTTATGACATATAGGTCATATTTTTGATGTCATAATAGTGCTTTTACAAGTTTGATTTTTTATGAGTAAAGAAGAGTGGAATGATCCAAAAGGTGGATTTAGATGAAGTGTAAGTGTGAGAAGAAGTAAAGGGGGTTGTGTTATCATATATCAATCATTAGGTGTTAAATACATCAATATTAAGGTAGAGGTGTTTAAAATATGGTTTAAAATACTTGATTTTCCTTGGGGGCAGTTGTTCCTTGTGAAATAGCTATTTTACTAAAGGCCTTTGGTCAAGAGGATTTGATCAAGGTTTTTTGGTCTAAAAGAGTTGACCAGTCTCTTGTTTTTAATTTCTTATACAACAAGTAGTCCATGTGTTTTAGGTTTGAGAGTGGGTTTTATTCCCCATGAGGGTTTCCCATAGGAACTATGTTTTATATGCTTGATCTTGCAGTCTTTCTTATTCATTGCTATGAATGATGTGTATGCCTCATGAATGTATGTATTGAATTATTAAGATTTTTAAATAATTAGGAATTTAAATTGGATTATATATGATCACTAATTCACCCCCTCCCCTCTCAATTATTTTACCTCTAACATCATTATACAAGTATAACTTTAAAGGCTTATATCTTGAGATAGCAAGCTCATCAAGACATGAAATTTGCAGAGGATGACCTTGGCACTAAATAAATTGATCCCATATGTCCTTTGTTATTTATAGGCTTCTTGATCATACTTACAAAATTCACAAGAAAACTAGTCTATTCATTTCTTTATGATGTGCACTGATGATCTAGCTCTTTAAGATCACCAAATTAACACTTTAATCATGCCTAAAGTATTTCAAAATCTTTAAAATAGAAAATTATATTATCCTAAATTCCATATGCTTCTTGTGACATTGGATCACTCTTTAATCAAGACCTTTCTTGGCATATTATTCTGGATAAGGCAAATTTCTGATATGTAGGCCAAATTTGGCCAACACCTTCACTAGTGCGTAAGCTTGCTTGTCCATAATAAGATAGTTTAGCTCAACATTATTCAAATTAGTGACAATGAAGGCTATGGGGTGATATTTTTCATGTTCCTTCTATGTTAAGATAGAAACAATAGTATGATTAGAATCAAAAGAGTATAGCTATAAATATTAATTGAAATCAAGACTTATTAGAATAGGAGCTTGAACAATAGCATCCTTGATGTCCTAAAAGGATTTTTTTGCTTAAGTGGTCCATTATATCTTTGCATATTTATTTTACATGGTGTTGATCAGTCTCACTATTTCTAAAAAACTAGAAATAAACTTTCTTACAAAGTTGATTTTACCAAAGAAATATTTTAACTCTTTTTTGCTATTGGGAACTTCTACCTTTGAAATTACATTGAGTCTATTAGGGTATATGGTCATACCTTATTGAGTGATAGAATGTCCTAAGAGTTTACCTTTAGTCACAAAAAAGATGATTGTCTTGGGGATTAAATAAATGCCATACCTTCTGCACTTCTCCATCACTTATTTTAAATGTATCATGTGATCTCCCCTATTTTTAGAGAAAATAGTTAAATAATCCATGTAAATAATAATAAATTTACCTATCAATCCATAGAATTCATGGTCAATTGCTCACTATAAAGTTTCCCTTGCATTGATAAGTATGAATGGCATCCATTTGTAGGCAAACATTCCCCACTTGGTGGTGAAGGCAGTCTTCATTCTATCACTTTTGTTCACTAGGAATTGGTTATAGCCTAAAAATCTATCCAAAAATAACATCATTTAAAAAACACTTACCAATTGTATGACTTCATCCAATGATGTCAAGGGATAATTATCCTTCTCTAAGGATCAGTTTAAATTCCAAAAATAAACACAAATTCTGATTTCTCCATTCTTATTCCAAATTGGAACTAGGTTGGCAACCCATGTTGAGTGTTATATAGGAAAGATTATCCTTTCATCAAGTAATTTATTTAATTCCTTGTAAATTAGTGGTTCCAACACTGGATTTACTAATCTTTGTCTTTACCTAGTTTACAAGCTTCCTTCAATGGAATAGTGTGAGTGATCACACTAGTGTCAAATATCTTGAGGTTATCATATGACCAGGAGATGATGTCCTTGAAATTTGTCAGAAGAGTAGCAGTTTTTATCAATTCTTCATAAGTGAAAACTACACTAATGTTAACATTGTGTCCACTTCTAATATTTCCCAAGTTGACTTATTTATAGTCCTTTCCACTTAATTTAGGCTTATTAGCTTCATTTCCTTGTCTATCTAAGTCAAACATTCTTTCTAAAGAGATCACACCCTTGGAAATATGGTTATCTTTGATATGAATAACTCCTTCTTCATTATCTTTTGGATTTACTACATAAATTTCATCTTGTTCATCTATAATGGAGGATTCAAACATGCTAGCATTGCATAAGAATTCAATTATCTATTAGCGATCATCAAAAACTTGGAAGTGATTGATGTTATATATTACATAGGGGCATGAAATGATCTCCATAATAAATTATTTCAAATTCAAATCCTTTCAAGGTATCAAGTTTGATGTTTCCAAAGCTAAAGCATCTGCCAACTGGTTTTGTTCCCTACATAAGGAAATAATGTTAAATGAGTTAAAGTATTGGATTAAATCACATGCTCTAAATTTATACTCTCTTAAACAATAAATCTTGCATTGATAGCTACTTCTAACCTAGTTCACAACTAGTTTAGAATCTCCATAGACTAAAAATTTCTTTAACATTATGTTTAATTACAAATTGAAGTCCTAAAATAAGAGATTTATATTCTACTAAATTTTTAGTGCAAGATAACTATAATCTATAGGAAGCTAGATGCTCTTTACCTTCAAGATTTGTTAGCACAATTCTAATGCTTGAGCCTTGTTTAACTCATGCACCATCAAAGTGTAATGTCCAAGGACCTTTGTTTTCTTCTTCTATCTTTCTATCACCTACAACAATGTTATAATTTTCCATAGTATAAACACCCAAGTCAAAGGATTGGTAGTTTAACTTTTCATTCTTGGCATTGTATTCAATAATCATGTATTTCATCTTGGGTTTTTTATCAATCTTGATCTGATTGGGGATCCCTCACCAAGGAAACCACATGTGAGTGGAATCCATGGACATGTATCCATTTAAGGATTTGGTTCAGTCATGACTTAATAATAATCCATAATATTTTAGTATATCAATGACCTGAATGTTGATGAACTTCTATATTTGAGGCTCATGAGCTAGCTATATATGGATATTCAATAATTCCCAAATCACCTTTACTCTTAACTTGTCTAATTGCACTACTACCTTCTCATATTTAACTAGATTTAACCCTAGTTTATCACAAATTCTTAGAGGCATTATGTTAGCTAAAGCACCAGAATCAAGTAAATAATTATGGAGATTCTTACCAAAAATTATAATAGTTAACAGGAATGGTGGAACCACATGCTTACTCTTGTACATTAATACATTTGTGTGACATTGTTGAGCCTTGATGGAGCCAAGATTTTCATTCAAGGATTTCAATAGCAAATAATGTTAATCAATGATCTATGTGATCTCATGTAATGTCATTTTTACCTTGATCTTCTTCATGTCTTCCACTATATTGTATCCATATTTTATTGATGTGGTGTAGGGAACCTCTATTGTTGGTTGACTCTCCTTACCTTTGGTGTGTGTAGGGTTATTATCTATCCTACTATCAGGAGGTGTGTCTATTTTATTAGGTGGGTGGAAGTTGCCAAAGGTGTATTATGACCTTTACTTATTAAGTCATAGTTGCTTCTATGGTACTATTGGAAAGCATGTACTTATTCAACATTATCTTTAGGTTTGTTCTCATCTTGGTTGGGGAAGTCAAGTCTCAACCATGATGATTGATTCAAGTGCTCTAGAACTATCATTAGAATTATCAGATCCTATAGCATTGTTTTTATTAGTGGGATTCATGTTGAATCCCTCCATTTAGCTCTAGATAGCTTTAAATTCCTAGAAAAACTCAACATAATTAAGTTTTCCATGTCTATCAATATTGTGTACCCAGCACTGGTTAAGCAAGGCCATCTCACAAATGTTTATCTCAGGTAGTTTCTTTAAAGGTGGATCACTATTGTTGTTAGGCCTATTGAAAGGTCTATTAGACCTTTGGAAATTATAATTTATATTAGATTTCTTATTAATGTTACCTATCAGGTTCTTGAGATCTAATAAATCATTAGTAATATTTTGGATAGTTTTTTGGATTGAATCTAACTCTCCCTTTGGAGATTATAGGTTTTTGCTTTGAGTGATAGCTTGGACATTTATGTCATTCATAGGCACCATCATTTGATTGTTTTAGGTATGTTCCCCAACATTTACTTAGTTAAATAAACCTAGTTGTTGGTTGGGTACCACATGGCTCAAAGGAAACTAGTTGATTACTAGTAGTTGGTTCAATGCAGGGTGATTTTGGTTCAATTAGGGATGACATTCAGAGTAGATAAATTTGGATCAAATTTTGGTATGGCAAAGGAAAGATGCCCCTATGAGTGTATTTTCTCATCAATATGAAAATCCTCAACATATGCTAAAGGAAATGTGAAAAAATTGAGGGCTCATCTAAGAAAGATGGTTTTCATTGGATCTAAGGTATTTTTGTATATTTCCAAAGCTACCTTATCTATGAACTTATATGATGAGGATGTTAGGGTGTACATATTTTGGAACCTAACATTGAATGTCATTATTTATTCTGGGTCTCTTTTCAATGTGGTAAATTATTAGTACATTACTCTTGGGATAACTACCCTAAATAATTGTTTAATAAATGTGTCATTAAACTGATTCTACCTAGTGATGGAATCTTTAGGTAAGTTAAGAAACCAATCATAAGTGGCATCTCAAAATGTGAAAGGGAAGAGATGGAAAAACACTTCCTTTTGGATCACATTAAGAAGCCTTAAATATCCCTCAAATGAATTAATATTCTCTTTAATCATTATTCTACAGATGGGGGTAAAGAGAGGCAAGTACTTTTCTAAATGTATTGGTAAATCATGCACCAATCTTGGGACGTTAATGGATGAACCAATTAACCATGCCATGACTAGCATAAAGGATTAAAAAATATGGTTAGATGGGGAATTTGGTTTAGTCTTGGACTTTTTACATTTACCTTTTTCTTCTCTAGTTTTTCTATGGGTCTCTAGAGATGCAAAATGGGTCCTAGGTTCAGATCAGGATCTGGTCCTAATCCTAGGCAAGTCCAAGATGTAGAATAGGTACTAAGAGAATAGGAACTTCAAATATGGCTTATATAGATGTCTTATACCACAAATATCAGTGAATTTTTGATATAAAATCTTAGATCAAGTGTCTTTCTCTTGATCTTTGAGGATCCAAACTTAGAAACCTCAAATTCCTTAAAACTTGCACAAGTATTTGTTAACTTTAAACATAAACCTATAAAGATCGATGTTAAACCAATATTTTAAAGCATTTCCATGTCTAAATCAAAAATTAAAGAGTATAAGAATGCTTTAAGTAAGAATTAATGCAAAGATTTACTTAAATCTAAAAGAAATAGAGCAATTAAGACATTAAATGCCTAAATATAGTATAAAAAATGTTTCAAAGATTGATCTTTGCACAAATACCTACATATATCATGACTCCTTAATAAATTTATACCAAAATTTACAAATATGATCAAAATAACCTTTGAGATGTGTAAATAATTGGGTATTTCACTTATCTTTACATGGATTTAAGCAAATATCTAGATTATTTTACCAAAAGAACACTAATTTTGATGAAATCCTTCAAAGAATGCAAATATTAACATAAATAATGTAGATCCTTAGTGTTATTAAATATTTTTCATGTAATTTTAAATAATTAATCATGTATATAAAAAATTACACTATAATTTTATAAAGATGTATGAAAATAGTTGCATAGGGGCCTCATTCTAGTGCCAACTTTTCCCTTCCTGTTGATGCACTTATTGTGTTCCTTATGTCACTAGGGAACAAGGGGAAAGAAATAAACTCAATTTAAAGTCCTATAATGACTTGGGGATTGAGTTTTTTATTCAGCTATTTCTGGGAATAGCAGAGCTATGGTCACCACTTTGAAAGTCTACAATCATGCCCTACTATAGGGATAGTAAATGTTTATGTAGTGACACTTTTCTTGTTAATATTTGTGAATTATCTTAATATTTTCCAGTTGATGCCCAAAATATAAATAAATGATAGATATGTATAGCATGATCTAAACTAAGGTGATTCATGTGTGGATCCAAGAGTGAGTAGGATAGGGCAAAAAAGAGATTATGCTTAAGGTGACTAAAGATGCCAATTCTGCTAACTTCAAAGGAAAGAACACATAAAACTAGCATTTATCAACCCTATCATAATTCTCAAAGTTAAAAAAAAGTAATTAAATATTTATAGGAAAGGAAATACATATATATAACATCATACTTTACATAATATTACTCAATCACAGTGAATTACATAGCATATTTTGATGTAAATGAGAAAAAAATATCTATACTATCAAATTTATTATCCTAACGTTAAGCTCAAAATAAAAAGTGCATATATGAGATGTAATTGCCAAATTATTTGTATAAAGAAAACAAGTAGACATCTAAAAGCGTGAGGAACAATAACTATAGAAATAAATAATTAAGCACTACAAACAAACTTATGAATTATTTGTCTCTCTTATATTAATTCTTGTAAATAACTATTTCTAATTACAAATGAGGGGAAGAACCCTATTTATAAGCTCAAAATGCCTAAGATAATTTTTGTCAGGCCTAAAAATGGCACCTAATATACAACCAAGTAGCCTAAAACTACCACATTACAATAGAGTATTCTTAATTCAAAATTACAAGACATAATTGAATATTCTTTATGGTCTAAGAGGTGGTTGATGGCTTACTTTTTGTTACTATTTTAACCTTTTCTTCTTTTCTACTTCTTTGGTCCATACCTTTGCATAGGCTTAGTAATCTTGGTCAATCTAAGTAAATTCTAGGATCATAGGTTTGAGTAAGTTTGGTATATCCTAGATGATATTTCCATGTTAAGTGAGTATGGGCCTTGATGCTTCCTTAATTTCCTTCACTTTATATAGCCTCTAATTGGCAAATGCCATGATGTCTATCACCTCGGTAGCCATCTTGGCACTAGCTACATCTTATTGGAATTGTGTAACAAAAACCTTCATCTATGCCCTAAACTCTTGATCATCCATGAAAGAGCCATCAGGTTTGGTCGCTCTAGTGATCATGGCATCCTTCAATAAGTAGGCTATCTTAAATTCAATTTTCTCAAGGGATGTATTTGCATCCTTGAGATGATCCAACCATGTCTTCAAAATCCTCCTCCTATTCATGAGGATGGTCTATGTAGGAATAATGTATTCAAGAGGAAACACCTTTAGGTAAATAAACTTATTAATTATTGCCACTCTTGTCAATTTTACTAACTTGGTGTCATATAAGGAAAGACTTTGGTCAATTTTAATGACCCCTTTGGCTTGCTTGATCCTATCCTCTTGCCTTTTCTTCATAACTTTGTATAATTTAAAGACATTGATTATTGAAATCAGATTTTGTCTAGCATAATGGGTAGTGCTTGCTCCTTCATCCTCTTCATTTCTTGTTAGATCCCCTTCATTAAGTCAATAGTTGATTTTATTTGTGCTTACACTAAAGATATAGGATATTCTACATATTCTTGTACCTCTCTAAGGCCAAATTTTTTCTTTATAGTCAAGGTGAAGAGTGGCTCTTCACTCTCATATATCACAATCAAGATTGACTGTGGTTAATCCACTTATCTTCTAACCACCCTTTTCATGGTGCTAGTGTTAACATCAAACCTCATGCCAATTTTGGTTACAACTTGGATTGCTTGATGCCTCCCTTACCTTATTTCCTACTTCATGTCCCTCACTTAATTTGGGGTAGCTATAGATACTAGTTGTGTTAGAGATGGTTGCAATGGGATTTCCTAAGAAGAGGATGAGGCCAAGGCTATGGTAGGGATATATAAATTAGTTGGGTCCAATTTCCAAAGTGAGTTAAATAAGTATTTAAAAGGGCCCATGTTGATTATAAATGAGGGTAGAATTTAAGGTCTAATAATTTTGGCTACTTTAGTGGGGTGAAGTGGTTTTTACCAGCTAAATGACTTTGGGATCAGTTTTAGTGACTTGGTGGATGTAAAAGAGCCAAAGGCAAGTGATGCACTTGTAGTGGCTACTTGAAAAGGAGTATAATCCATAGCTAGGATAGCACTAATACTTTGGGATCTTGATGGAGGTGTAAAGTTGGTAGTGTCATGGGAAATAAATTAGGGAATGGTTCCCCCAAAGGAAGCAATGGTGGGGGATGTGAACATGGGAGTGTGAGCAGCAGCCAAAGTAGGGGCAGTTGTAAATGTGCTAATGAATGGGAAAGAAGATAATGGTGAATTAATTATAGAGGGATATTAGGAAGTCGATGGATGGGACACTACTCCTCTTAATGTATTCATGGGGTACCTCTTCCTTATATAAAATTTTTCAACAGTCCTCCTAGCTAGTGCCTATAATCACTCCATTAAGAACTCAATTCTTTTTTATTCTTCCTCAAGATTAATGACCCTATAATCTAGTTGATCTAGGATTTGTATGGAATATTCCTTAGTAGATGTAAATAAAATTATAGGACCATGAGAGGGGCTTGGCTGGCTAATTGACTCTCCTTGTTTAGAACTTAGAGGCATGTCTCATCCACCTGGAGTGGCCTAAAGTGGAGGCATTTAGGGCTTATTCTTGATAAGAGGAATGTTATCCTCTTCTTCTTTCTCCTCATAGTCTACATTGAATAGGCTCCCATGAATTGGTGGGAATTGAGGCTTCACTATGTCTTCTTTCTTCCTTTCTATGTCAAGCCTCATTTCAAGTTTTATATTCTTCCTTGTAGCATTTCTTAGGACTACCTCATCATTCATTTCATCTAGGTATATCCATTCATGCACCTCATCTTGGTGCTTATATTCTATAGCCACATCCTTTTAAAAATGAGGAAATGATTGGAAATGAATTGATTTGGATCCCACATTCTAAATTAATCTTTGGGTAATACATACAAGTACTTATGCCTTCTATCCACTACAACATCCTACCATCTCATCATATTTGTCCTCCTCAACTTAGAAGGAGCCTTATGGGGGGTTGTATTTTTCTTCCTCTTGAATGTGCCATAAATTCCATGGTGTATTTGATAGGCCATCTCCTCCTCTACCAACTTCATTGCTACATATCTTGGTAGCTTGAGGGGAGCTACCATTTCCCATTCTATTTGAATGACTATATAATCAGGGTAGAGCTAAAAGCTACCCATTTATCTTATTACCTAGCTAACTTCCAATGGGACCCTTTGCATTTCACATTTAGTGATTGACTTGTAAATAGGAGGGTAGATATCTTCTATGATTATCTTGATGTGGTGCCCAAAATTATAGATATGTATTACAAAATATGTCTAGGACACAACTTCATCTTGTGTAAGAGTCCATGTGTTTGGTCCTAATTATGTATTTAAACATATAGCATCCAATAGATATCTCATCATATAGAATGAAACTCCATTCCTACATGTGTCATTCATATCAATTACTGGGTTACTACTAATAATATATCTAAGAGAGGGCATTTGTTAATCCTCCAAGATTATTTGAAATATTTGGATAACCTTTATATCCACAAATCTAATGTGTGTATTGTCAAATATTCTATTCAGTAGGATGAGGCCAACCCTAAATCCATTTTTGAATTGGTGAATGGGTACATTCCCCTGGTCATCCATGAAGACCAATCTAGTTATTTTTATCACCCATGAAGCTAAGACTATCTCTAGCTTGTGTGCCTTATACCAGTTATCAATGATGTTTTGGTTATCGTCCAATTGTGGTAGGGTAGGCTATAATATTTTTCAAAACTTTTCCCTATAATGAAGTCAATGGTAAGCCCTTGGTTCATGTATTTGATCAATCCATCCTTACATCTTGACATCCTAAAGATTATGTATACTAGGTCAGTGCAAGGCATAACCTCTAGTTTTATTACAGCTTGATAGAGACCAGCAACTTGGATTGCTAGGATATCTAAAGTGAGTTGAATGATGTGGGTCATGGTTTAAAAATCATAAATATCCTTGGCTCCTTTAACATTGTAATAGATACTTCTATAATGTGTGTCCCCATGTCTATGGCTTTTGGGATGAACTCTGTGTCCTTAAAAATGATTGAATTTCCATATTGAAATAAGAAATCATCATTTTCAAATGTAATTCCCTTACTCAAAGTGGAGGCTCCTACCTAGGACATTTATATAATATTTTGGGTATCAATTAACATATTTTTTGTCTCTCTACAAATTTAGGGATCCAACAATAGTGGCTTTGGTGTAATCTATGAAGAGCTCAAGCTTGGTCAACTTGAGAGTGTAAATAGTAGAGAGAGCAAACACTTAGGGATTTGAATGTAAATGTAAGAAACAATAACTAATTTGAGTAGACTTTTTAAGATTTATTTGATTATATGTAGCATAGATGGTGATCCTAGTTTATTTTCAATTAATGGTTAACTCATCAACTTTACATATATTTGAACTATTGCTTTTAGCATTTATTCTACTTTATAATTTAAATATAGTGTTGATTTACCATTAATTTTAGATTTAAAGCTAAAGGTTTCCACCTTTTGACACATGGCTTACCACCTTAGATCCAACTAGGTGTTTACAAGGTTTGAATGTGGCCAAGTTGCTTAGTTGACTTAAATATGGATATGTGGCACCTTTTGATTGCTCTCAAGTTCTCTAGATGCATCCTAATGTGATGATTTATTTATCCTAGGCCATGGGGCATCTCTCCATTTGTGGTGATTTCTTAGGAGGGGCCCTCTAAATTTGGTTAGTTTTGTGGGTTCCATGTGTTACTTTTATAGATAATTAGAGCTTTTCTTTGCCAAGTGGCTATTTCATGGGAAATCATGGCTTTGCTTTGACAAGTGTCACCTTTGGAAGAATTTTGGACAACTATCATCAACTTAGATTTAATTATGTGGCTCAAGTAGAGCCATGTGTTTCTCTTAGGTCAATTGTATTTATCTTGTATCATAACTCCATAATAATGGCATGCAACATCATCTTGTGGGTCTAATGGGTGCATGCATCACTTTGGTGGGCCTTTAGGGGTGTTCTAATGGATCTTTAGATAGAAGTAGCATGGGTATGACAAGTGTCATCATCACACAGGTCTAAGGGGACATGTATCATTCTCATGAGCTTTCATGCATTCTTATACCAATTATCACTCTTGAAAGGGGCCATGGATAGTTTTATTCCATTGACACTTGATCAGATGGCTTGGATTCCTCCACATGTTCACTCGATGAGATCTCATGAGATTTAGATAGGATATAATGTAGTATGGGAATGTGTTAGTATTAAATGAATTTTGAGGGTACATACATCAATTTAGAAGACTCCTTGGGCCTGGTTGGTTGCCATAGAGTCACATGGTAGCATCTCAAGGGTTTATTTGTGTATCAGGATGCATGGTGACTCAGATCGAATGCGTCTACTCAGAGGAGATAGGATCTTGACATGTAGCCCATGGATTTGAATTCAAATAACTAACTCCTTTGTGATATCTTGGGATGGTGCCACATGTTTTTTGGGCTTTGGTATATTCATTCCAAGTGTCCTACATGAAGCACATTTCTCTCATCCAATGGTTCAACTCCAAGTTCTAATAGGAAGAAGGCCTTTAGATTAGCACCATGGTGACACATGGTATGATGAGGGTAAAGTGTCCCTTTATAATATATTCTATAATTTTATGTCCCATGATTCATCAAAAACCACTACATTAACTATGATTCCCTATGAAGTCATGTGAGAAGTTTAGTTAGACTAAGGGAGACATCAAATGACCATCATAAGCA